>CAOJCR014387536.1:0-10646 GCA_948330485.1 Euphorbia neoarborescens | reverse complement strand
TAAAAGTTGCAACTGCTTAGATTGTAAATGTGATTGTATTCTTTATTATTCGTTCCATGCTTATTCGTTGAACTTATAATTGATATTAGGGTTTTGGATTATTAATTGATTGATATCTATGCATGTGAAATCGGTAGCTTCGTAAGCTTGATTATTTATTCGATTCATATCTGCTACGCGATCCAACCTGACAACTGGAAAATCGGAGGATTGACAATCCCTGGAACTTAAGCGTACTTAGTTTCTGATTAATAGAACTAGGCAGGCCGTTTGGATTACCTTACCCTAGGAGCTTCAGAGAGTAGGAATAAATATCAAAATCCTTGCATGTTATTGATTTGATTATTTTCTATGCTTTAATATTTAATTGTTTGTGAGATTAATAAGTTCTATCACCACTATCATTCATAAGTCGGTAGAAATTCAATTTGCTTTCTGTGAATTTAGGGATAGATGGTTGTTTGATGAATTGATCATAGTTAGGAGTAGGAGTAGTTTAACTTAGTTTAAATTTAGAATTGTTGAATCGCCTCTAACACGCTTAAACCCTAGATTAGATTGCACGTAGAAATAATATTCTCTATGGGATCGATACCTAGACTTCAATCTAGATTATTTCTTGACAAAGATAGGGTACACTGCCCTAGAGTTGAGTGTTTAGCATCTATACCATAATTGCATAAACTTATACGCTAAATGATACATCAAGTTTTTGGCGCCGTTGCCGAGGTCATTTTATTCTCTACGTCATTCTAACCTAGGGGATTCGGCTGACTTAGACATTATATATATGTTAATATTTTTATTTTTTTTCTTTTGTAAATATTTTTTTCTTTTTATATATACTGTATTTATTTTGCACTTTTTTTAAATTTTCTATTTTTGATTTGTTTATTCGATAACCCATGGGTTATTATTTGCTTTAAGAGCTCTTTACTAGTGTATGTCTACTCTTTCAAACAATCCTGATCTAGTCCCATTTGATCCTGAGATTGATGTTCTTTCCACAGGTTAAGAAAAGAAAGATCTATAGCTATGGTTGAACAAGAGCGAGCAATCACGGAAGCTAAACAACTGGCTAGAGACCGTGCTAAATTAGAGTGGCTCTGTTTAGAGCGGGCTTAATGGGTTCAAAGGGAAGGCCATGCTGGAGGGTATAGAACTATGGAGGAGTATATGGCACCTCACAGACAAACAGAATATAGCGGTGTGGTTCTTCCACCAATTCAAGCAAATACCTTTGAGATTAAAGCCAGCACGGTCCATCTGATTCAGGCTAATAGACAGTATAGTGGAGGTTTCAGTAAGAATCCAAACGAGCATCTGGACCGTTTTTTATGGTTACTGATACAGCTAGATATGCTGGGGTACCTTAAGATGTGATTAGGTTGAAGCTTTTTCCATTTTCTCTGAATGGGAGTGCGATGGAGTGGTACCGATCATTGGAGCCGGGGTCAATAACTTCTTGGGGTCAGCTTATTGAACATTTTCTGGCACAATATTTCCCACCTGCCATGACTGTACAGCTGAAGAATGAGATTCTTAGATTCAGATAATTCAGAATGGAGAGCTTGAAAGATGCCTAATGCTTCAAGCAATTTTTAAGAAGCTGCCCACACCATGATCTTAACAAATTTTCTCTAATAAGTACTTTTTATCACGGGTTAACACCGTCTAACCGTGCTTTGGTTGACTCTTCTGCAGGTGGGAATATCTTCAAGAAGTCGTCAGAGGAAGCACATGAATTAATTAAAGAATTGGCTAGTAGGAGCATGATGTGGCAATCTGATTTGCCGATATGGGGCGAATTTAAAATTACAGATCCTTTACAGAAAGCTGCGATAGAGGATCTGAGCAAAAAGATGGATACATTGATGGCTAGGGTGAGAGCGGGGCCTTCACAACTAAATCTTGTGATGTGCATTACTTGCGGTGGAGACCACCCAGTTCAGAAATGCTAGTGGGCAAATTCGAACACTTAATCATCAGTGGCGCCATCCAAAAATGTAAGTTATGTCGGAGGAGGTAACAAGTATAACAATTCTTACCTGTATACTTACAATAATTTTACTAATAATGATCACCAATTTGGGCAGAGATTTTAGCACCCCAACTTGTCTTATGGTAATAACAATAATGTGCTGAAACCCCCACCCGGATTAAATTTTAAGCATTATGATCAGGGGTTAGGTAAGGCCCCGCAAAATTTTAGTTCCCACTTTCAGAATCAAGCTCCATCGTCAAAGCAGGATGATGAGGTACACACACTTCTTAGTAATATTATATGACGACTTGTTCATACGGAGGCATACTGTAAGGATCTTGGGATACAGATTGCTCATTTAAATAGAGAACGTCAGGAGCACCCTCCCGGTAATCTACCAAGAAATGCAGAACCCAATCCAAAGGGTAATAAGAGGGAACCGCTTTTGAAGGATAAATAAGCTACATAGCTGAGAAAGTCGAGTTGTTCCGACTATAAACACAACACATTTTTGTGTTATTGAGAACAATTTTGGTTTTTAGTTTTTTAAAACTTTTAGTTTAGTTTTTAGATCTACATGTTTGTTTTGTGTTGTAGTACTTTTAGTTTGCATTTTTAGGGTTGATATGCTGTCAAGAGTAAGTTGCACGAAGAGAAGCAGAGGTAAAATTAAAGTGATAAAGATCAGAGGATAACATGCCGTGTCAAAAGTAACTTGTTGAGTTATAAAGCTCAACACGGCGTGGCGAATGCGACACGCTGGCATGTTGGCTTTTGGAACTCAGGAACATGCTGTGGTGCATAAAAACTCATCGAGTTTTAGGGCCTGTGTTTTAACACTGCAATACGATGTGTTTCACATACAACACGGCGTGTCGAGGTCTTTTTCAGCACAGAAATTGCAATTTTTAAAATTTTCAAATATTGGTTTTTATATCTTCTCTTCCTTCTTCCCCACCACCTCTGGGCCCTTCAGGTATGTGTATTCTCTATTCTCCTCTACTCACCTTGCTTCTTACTCCATTGCACTTTTAGGAGTAAATGCATTTTAGGTGTGGGGTAGGAAAAGGGAATTTTTCCCTTTTACATTTCTTTGTATTTAATTTTGGTGGTTGTGGTGTCTAATTTGCTATATCTATTAGAATATACCTGGATTTGTTTACTTGCTTTACTTTGTTTAATTTTTAGGATTAGTTTTGAGGGTTGTTTGTTTTGTTTAGCATGTGTATTTTGTGTGTTTGAATGCTAGATTTTTGCAATAATTATTCTGTTATTAAGGGAATTCCGTAAGTGTTTGGCTACTCATGAAATTGAGCTTTGTTGTTTGTTTTTAAGTTGATAAGCTGAAATATTGGGATACTGATGCTAAGGTTTAGTCTGTTTGTGCTAATCAACTGATTCTGGACAATGCTTTTTCATGAAAATAATAAAAACAATTATATGCAGTGGTTCATTCATTTAGTGTTGTTTCCATGCCCGATTTTTCGATAGTAGACAGGAACAATGAAAGAGAAAAGATAACACTAAACCTTATTCTAGAACTCTCTTTTGCACTTCATGGTAAGAATTATTTGAGCCAATGAGAAATCATTCACTTCAGGTTCTAATTTTTCTGAGAGTCAATCAGTCTTTGTATGCTAGATCATAGAACTTAGTGTGGTCATTACACTTGGCTTAATTGAAACTTAATATGTAGAGACCCTTAGGATTAACTGCACACACAGAATTATACACGTCTTTTTGATTTAATCCTTTTGAACCTAACAACATGCCAATATGCCCGTAGAACCTCCATATTTGAGCTTTAGCCTATTTTTCTTCTTAGTCACATTACTAGGCGTTAGCCTAAAAGCTAAAAGTCCAAATCCCTTCACTTTAATCTAACCTTTCTACCCATACATCCCTTAATTTGATGTTTGAATTTGGTTAATTTTATTATTCTTGGGTGTGTTCTTCAATTTCAAATTTTGGGACTGTCAATTTCTTCCCTTTTATCTTATCTGTTTTATTTCTTAAAAAAATGGAAAAAAAAAAAGATGAAGAAAAAAGAAAACAAATTATTTGTCATCTTTTTATTGTGTTGCTTTGTTCAATTAAATAGCAATTGTTCTATTTTGTGATGTTTTGGTGGGTTTCTTAATAATGAAAAATGGAGCTTTTCGGGGTTTATCAATTTCAAATTCAGTGTCAAATTTTTGCCTCAAATTTTTATGGAATTTCCACCTGTGTTTTCTTCTTTGTTATCTGTTCTGTAATTCGGATTTCTTAGTTTCTTCTATCCGAATTTGGGTTATGTTCATGAATAGGTGTGGGGTATCTTCTCCCCTTCTTTTCTGTTCATTCATTTTTTCTATGTTTTGGTTGCTATCATATTGGGAATAGTTTGGTTTTCTCATATTCTTTCCTTATATACACCCATGTTTGGCTAGGTTTGGATTTGAACTTGAATTGAGGGGTTGTAAGACTAAATTGACTCTTGACACACCTTACCTTTAGCTTCTACACATTATAAGCCTAATAGGTTCTCTGATTTTGTCTCTTATTGCCAAAGACTGCACCAAGATTGCCATTAGATCGCTATGTGATGAATGCCTTGGTTTGACTGAGTGTGTTTTCTTTCTTTTCACCCTTGAATTTTGAGTGTATTGAGTGATATCCTGGGAGGTGAATTGATTAGTTACAGAGGCTCTCACCGATCCTTTCTGTTTGACTGATATTGGACATGTGGAATAACAAACTTATGCCTGTTGTCTGTAGATAATTATGGTTATTGTCTGGATTGCTTCTGCATGTTTGGGATTGGTTGATTAGCGCAGTTAAATCATAAGTGGTTTGCAGGCGAGACTTGGTTTCTGTATTCTGTGTTTTAAGCTATTTGCTTATGGACAAGAAAAGTTCTAGGGGAGGGGTAGTTGATAAGGTCGCTTCAGACCATATATTCTGAGACTTACAGAACCCTGGTTATAGATAATTCGACTTGATTTATGGCATTCTAGTGTCGTTTTACTAGTATTTTTGTGTTTCAATTTAGTTTATGTTTGTTTATAGTTTTACGTGTTTTCAGTTATTTCTGTCCGTCTTTAGATCCAAGGTCATTAGGACCAAGGATAGTTATGTTTTCTGATACGTCTGTCGAACCTTTGGTTTCAGGAGTTAAAGACCGATGATGTTAAGGCGTGCTTGGGATAACACCTTTGGAGATAATTTTGACGAGGAAGGAAGCTGATTCTGGAGATGGTCACTAAGGGAAAATTGTAGTTCGTGATTCAAGCTTTCCAACGGATCCAAGATTGCGTAAATCGGAGATCAGGTGCTAAAGTTATGAACCAAAGAAGCTGAACTCGTGGCTTAACTCGACGTGCTGAGTGAAAAGCTGATAACACGACGTGTTGACATCACTAAAATGGCGTGCTCCAATAGAAAACAGTTGGGCTCGAAGATTGTTGAAAGAACACGACGTGTTGCCCCAAAACACGTCGTGTTGAGAAGAAAATTTTAAACATCGATTTGGTAAATCGCGACATGCCGGCAAGTTGGAGTAACTCAGCGTGTTCTATTAGTTAACACAGTGTGTTGTGATCCAAAACACGTCGTGTTGAGCTTGTTTTTAGGGTTACGAATTTGTTTTGATTATTTCTGTTTTAGGAACCTATAAATAGATGCCTATAGCTTTTATTTTGTATCTTTTCATCATTTAATTAAACTTAGAACCCAAGCTAGGTTTTATTTTCTTCTTTGTACTCTAGATTCCGGATTGATTAATCGAAAGCGTTTGTATAGAACTTTCCCCTTGTGCGGTTGATTGCTAGCGTGAGCAAGTTAGTTTTCTTATCGAGGATCACCTTTGCATGTTCCTTCGTCGAAGCCAGGATCCATACTATTCGATTACGAGTTTGATTTAGATTTTCTCTATTTCAATCTTCGTCTTCAATATAAGTTGGAACTGCTTACATTGTACATGTGATTGTATGCTTTATTATTCATTCCATGCTTATTTATTAAACTTATAATTGATATTAGGGTTTTAGATTACTAATTGATTGATATCTATGCATGTGAAATTGGTAGCTTCGTAAGCTTGATTATTTATTCGATTCATATCTGCTACACGATCTAGCCTGACAACTGGAAAACTGGAGGATTGACAATCCCTGGAACTTAAGCGTACTTAGTTTCTGGTTCATAGAACTAGGCGGGCCATTCGAATTACCTTACACTAGGAGCTTCAAAGAGTAGGAATAACTATTGAAATCCTTGCATGTTATTGATTTGATTATTTTCTATGCTTTAATATTTAAATGTTTGTGAGATTAGTAAGTTCCATCACCACTATCATTCATAAGTTGGTAGAACATTGATTAGCTTTACGTGAATTCAGGGATAGAGGGTTGTTTGATGAATTGATCATAATTACGAGTAGGAGTAGTGTAACTTAGTTTAAATTCAGAATTGTTGAATCGCCTCTAACACGCTTAAACCCTAAATTAGATTGCGCGGAGAAATAATATTCTCTGTGGGATCGATCCATGGACTTCAATCTAGATTATTACTTCACAATGACAGGGTACACTGCCCTAGAGTTGAGTGTTTAGAATCTATACCAGAATTGCATAAATTTATATCAAGCTAAACGCTACAACATGTAACACTTAAAAGCGACTCTTTCAGGGGCAGTGTACCTTATCGATGTCAAGTAATATTCTAGTAGTGTCCAGGTATCAATCCACTGTATTTATACCACAAGCACTGATCTACTCGGTATCCTATCTATTTGAGCGGATAAAAATTGAGATTGTACTATGCTAAATCTAACTAAACCTAAATACAGTGATCTAGACCCTATAACTTTCTCGGAATGGTATGGGATGAAGCTTAAATTAATAATAAAAACAGGTAACATATTACTGCTATGCATGCAAAGGTATTAATCTTGCAAACCTAGGTTTATGGGTCCCTAGCCTATTTATCCATTTTCTACGGTAGGAATAATTCTGGGGTTCAGAAACTAAGGGTCCGTAACTTCATGGATTCGTCACTTCCCTACGATTTCTAGGTTGTCAGGCCTAGTGAGACCGGCTTATATGAACTCAAAAGTTAAAGCCCGTTCGAAATACGAAATCAATAATGATTACAATAACAATAAACATCCACACAAAAAATGAAAATATCATTAATAAGAGATCAAGAAGAATCAATGTAACACAAATCCATATCTCAATTGCAATTCAAAACTAGTTAACTGTAAAATAAAGAAGAGTTAGAATTACCCTTACAATACTGCTAACAGGACTCCGGCTGTCGGATACAGATTGCTGGAGAAATTCTCCAAAAACAAGAACCAAGTTGTAGAAAATAATCTTCCAACCTTAAGATCGAGTTCTAGAGAGTTGTAGGGAGAGTTACAGAAATTCTAGATAAAGAAAACCTAATACAAAAAGTTCTATTTATATTTCTCACTAATCCGGAAATAAAATCCCTAAGAAATAAAAAATTGTGTAACTCTGCGTCTCGAACACGACTTGTGTTCCCTTACACACGAGTCATATTACTTAGCCTGGAGAATTCTGTTGCTTGCCTTCAATTCACATGAGTCGTGTTCCCTTGCCACACGAGTCTTGTTCCTCTGTTGTTCCACCACACGAGTCATGTTATACCGTACATGAGCTCGTGCTAATCTCCTGGCTTCAATTACTTCTTTCCCCACAATTACACGAGTCATGTTATAGGAACACATGAGTCGCATTATAGGAACACACGAGTAGCGTTACTTGCTGTCTCATTTCCAAACTCACTTTTCAATGCCGCTTCGTTTGGATTTTGGGGATCCTGGCTCAAAACCTGTTCACAAACACACAAAAACATATAACGGTACCATCGAAATGAAATAGGACCATACTAAACCAGAACACAAAAGAAACATAAGCCAAAACACAAAAAATTCTCATGAAATATCACAGATACTAAATTACAGAAAAATGCATAAAACACAACAAACAAGTACATGACTGCTTTAGAAACTTTACCAAATGTATCAAAGTCAAAGAGAAAAGATTAGGTCAAACCTGACCTCATCAATCATGTCGCTTAAAATATATGTCATAGTGCAACATTTCTAATCTTGACATATCAAATATGGATGATGGTATCTCTTGAAAGTGGTCATCATATACTTTTTCATCAACCACATCTTCCATGCAAAGTATACATCTCTTTCCTTCAAACACAACAGACAGCTGAGTATCCATAGGATCATACATGTAGAAAACTTGTTTTTCTTGAGAAGCTGGTATGAATGGATCCTCTGATGTCCTAATTGGTTGAAGTTTACAATTGTTAAAAAGTCATGATCCTCTTTCTTGATACCATGATTACTATCAACCCACTGACATTGCAACAATGCAATTTTAAATTGATTACTGTATTTTTGCTCCAGAATATTGTCAATGAACCCATAGTAACCTTTCTTTTCTCAACCAATTTTTTCCCCTTTTATTAGCATATTATGATGAAAATGCTAATGCAGAAACACTACTATTCTGCATTACAGATTTAACATCTTGTCACTTTATGTAGAACTAATAAATATTTATGCCATAACCATCATAAGATCTGATAACATTATTGCATCCATATGCTAACCATCTCAATACAAAAGACATATCGGGATTGGTGGTAACTTCAGCCATCACTCTTCCCCTAAACCATTTTGTGAAAGAATCGTAATGCATGTTTGTTAACTCACCATCAATTTTAGTAGGATTTTCATTTCTAGGAACTCATATATGCTTCGCCAAGTACGAGTGAACATCTTAGAGATTTTAGAGCACATGTAATTCTTCCTTTTACAAGAGTGCATAATCAAGAGATATATTCTTCCCTCCAATAGTACCCTTGCCTTGTAGCTAATCAAAATGTTAAGATTTAGGTTATCCGATCTTTTCTGCATTTGCAATATACAATGAACACCATGATGCAACTTCCTCAGACACTGTTCGTTGGATAATGCTTACTTCCGGCTGAGCTAGATTCATGACCAGACCTTTCAGGATTCCCATTACTCGTTCAAAAGGAAACATATATCATAAAAAAATTGGTCTACACCATTTAATCTCACAAATTAAATTTACCACCAAATGAGGCATAATATCAAAGAATGGAGGCGGAAAATACATTACAAGTCCAAATAATGTCTGAAACATCAGCTTGCAACTCATCTTATCTTGTTGGATCATTCACCTTACTAGAAATGGTATGAAAAATAAGAGATAATCTGGTGATATTGTACCTCACTTCATCGGGTAATATTCCTTTGATTGCAAAGGGTAAGAATTGTTGCATAAGCATATCATAATCATGTGATTTATTTCTAACCAATTTCAAATCAGTCAATGATACTATCCTTTGAAAATCTGAACAATAACTTGTGGGGCTTTTATTACATTTAATGATATATAGAAGCTATTTTTTCTACTTCAGACAAAGTACAGCAAGCTGGTGGAAGATGTAAGCACTTCCCTCTTTCTTTTATGATAACTCTGATTGACCCATTCCAGCCATGTCCTTTCTTACATTTAACCCATCTTTTGATTTCCCGGGCATATTCAAAAGTGTTTCAACAATTGCAGCATAAATATTTTTCTCAATGTGTATGACTTCAAGGCAGTGTCTGACCTCTAAATAATTCCAATATGGGAGATCCTAAAAAATTAACCTCTTCTTGTAACTCCTAAATGGATTATCTTTATAAAGTTTGCTAAACCCTGTTGTAATGTGTTTAAATCGCTCATAAATCTGCATTGCACTCGATGGCAGTCGTGCCTTCTTCTTCTCCACTATTCCATTAAATGATTTCCTTTCCCTTCGCAATGGATGATTCAAAGGAAGAAACCTACAATGATTTATATATACATGTTTATTGCAATGTTCTAAATGAACTGGTTCTATATCATCCTCACAAATCATACATGCTTTTTTACCCTTCACTAGATACCCTGACAAATTTCCATAAGCAGGAAAGTCATTTATAGTATAGAAGATCATAGCTCGCAGTGTGAAATTCGTTTTACTATGAGCATCATAAACTGTAACTCCTTCATCCCAAACTAGTTTCAAATCATCAATGAGAGGTTCAAGATATACATCAATATCATTTCAAGGATGCTTGAGCCCAGATATGAGAATTGATAACATAATATACTTGTGTTTCATACATAACCGAGGAGGTAAATTGTAAATAGTTAAGAGAATAGGCCAGAAACTGTATTGGGTGCTATGTGTTTCAAAAGGATTCATTCCATCAGTGCATAGACCAAGGGAAAGATTTCTAGCGTCAGTACAAAATTTAATAAACTTTTTATCAATATTTCTCCACTGGGGGAATTAGATGGATGCCTCGTAAACCTATCTTCCTTCCTAAATTCATGATTCCATTTCAATAACTTTGAATTTTTTTCATCCGAGAAAAGGAGTTTAAATCTAGGTATAACCGAAAGTTACCATAGTACCTTTTCTAGTACACCTTTCTTACGTGTAGGTATGGGGAAGAACACCCAGCCAACCCAAAAAAATAATGTAATAGGTAAGTTATGTAAAAGTTAAATTTTAATTTCTCTAACGATAACTGTTGGAATTTATAGAGCACCATAGTTTGTATATTGTTACC
>CAOJCR014385231.1:0-10510 GCA_948330485.1 Euphorbia neoarborescens | reverse complement strand
CGAAAATGGACAAAAAATTAATCAGAATGCGATGCTCTGTTATTTCTGGTTTTTTTTATAGTGTCTAAACTTTTTTTATTTATTTGCAAAAAAAAATGATTTTGAAAACCCTTAATCTCTCTCTTCCTCGTTCTTTTGTTTATTTTGAAATCGAGATGAAATGTGTGTTTAAATGTGTGTAAAGGTTTTTTTTTAAATGGCATAGGTCTGCTCAATGAGCAGATTCTGCTCCATGAGCAAACCCTGCTTGCCGAGCAAAATGTTGCTCGTCGGGTAGGATCTGCTCAACGAGTAGAATTTGATTCTGCTCGACAAGCAGAAACCCTGCTCGTCGAGCAGATCCTTTGCTCATCAAGCGAAGGTGCTCGTTGAGCACCGCCCCGTTCCGTTTGATCCCGGATCCATTTTCACCCGTTTTGTTTATTTTTATTATTTCGGTAATTTTATTTTTATAATTTTTTTTAATCGCATTCCTTATTTTATGTCAAAAACAAATTTTTTGGCCACATTTAATTTCCAATGTGTTTTTATTTATTTATCACATTTTATTTATTTTACCACACTTTAAAGTTTATTTCTTATGCTCGATGATTGCCGATAATCAGAAGCGAGTATTTATATGCACATGTGACTTAGATTTTAATTACTGTAAAATATTTGCCTGTATTTAGAGATCCGGCTAATGTCGGTTTAGGACCGCTAAAATAGGCCCACGAAGGGAATTTATTCCCGAATTACCGACTCACATATTATATTGCATGTGCCAAAAATTAAAATACAAGCTAAACACTTTTTAAATAAAATTTCACACAACCCAATCGCAATTCGAGCAAAAATGTTTTCGGGCCACCGCGAGACCATCTTCCGTCCAAAATTCTTGATTCGACAATTCATGTCAGATTGAGCATCCCTCTAATTTCATGACCCTGAGCTATCTTATTTTCCCATTCTTTTAAAATGTCTATTTCAAAGCGTGTCGATAGTGCTAAATGTTTTTTATGCAATTATAGATGTTATTAATGTATGCATGAGTGGATGTCCCCCGACCCCTTTTTAACAAATGTGTCCCCTATGATAGTTTGTGTGAAAAGGTTGTAATTCCGTGTTTATTTTTATCACTTTCTTTACCGCTTTTTCTTGCACGTTCACTTTAAATTAACAAACTAAAATCAACCGTAAGTGTTTGTGCAATTGAAAAAGGTTTTATTTTCAAATGTTGTCGATTTTTAAATGGTTTTCAAAAAAGGATAAGTAAAAGCCTTGTCCGAACCCGATCTCTGGATCACGGTTTTGGATTCCAACCTAGGGTCCGAGTAATACTGTGATAAATTCTGATAGAGCTTGAAACCGGGTGGTGACTCCAAAACCATTTTCTATTCTTCTCAAAATTTGTTTCTCTTCTAAAGATCTCTTTTCGTTTAAATAGTTTCATTTCGATTTTATTTTTATCAAAACCCTAAGCATGCGTTCACACGAGTATGTTGTTTACAGATCCTTCTCCGATAGCTTCAAGTCCCTTAAAGGGTCTGCTTCTAAGGCGGGGGGGTATTAGGAAAGGAATTCTCCATTCGCTTAGGAACATTTTCCATTGCTTCCCTGATTTTTATTTCTTTTCACTTAAGTCTTGAGGAACTTGCGAGTTCCCTAAATCGAGCAATTTTTTTCATAAGAGTGCCAAGAACGCTCGCAACGTGAACACCAAAAATTTTATTATTCTTTCAAAACCTTTTTATTTTACTTATGAGCGATTATCAATTTACATAATTGGCCATTGAGCTTACGAGAGCACTAAGCCGCTCATGACGTGAGCTCACCTTCTTTCTTTTCCAAATTCTTTTAATTTCAATTTCAAATTTAAAACTATCTATTTTTATATTTTGTTGAAAAGTCGCTGCGCTCACAGCTCCCTTGAGCCTTCTTTTCCTTCTCCTTGAGCTTGGGATAGGCACTCTTCCAGTACCCTTCTCTCCGCATCCGTGACAAATGTCCAAAGGTGAAACTTGGGTTATAAGGTGAACCTCCTTCTTAGCCTTAGCCTGGGCTTTTCATTCCTTAGCTTTATCCTTAGCTTTCCCCTCTCCCTTGCCAATAGGGTGGTCACCCTTATTTACCAGTAGCATTTTCGATGTCTTCTTAATCGATTATTCTGCCAGCTTCAACATATCTTGATGCTCCGGAAAAGTTTTCTTCCATCCCTTCCATATTATAGTTCAGGATGAACTGATCAAAAGACTTAGGAAGCGATCCAAGAATGATGTCAACTGCTAACTCTTACATGATTGGCATGGCAAGTTGAGCTAATGTATCAACATAGCCCTTCATCCTTAGTACATGAGTAGTCACAGATGACCTAGCAGTAATCCTGTAAGAATAAAGTGTCTTCACTATTAAGTACCTCTCTTGCCTAGCCTGATCTTGATACATCTTCTTGAGTGTATCCATGATCACATAGGCATGATCCTCCATAAGCTGTTTTTGCAGCTCTGAGGTCATATTACCTAATAGTAAGCATGTGACATAACGATCATCACGTACATACTGATCATAGAGCTCTTGCTGTGCAGTTGTCACTCCACTACCAGATGGGCGCTCAGCCAGCAATGGCCTATCTAGGACATACTCCTTCATTTCTTGTCATAGAACTATCCTTAAGTTCCTAGGAAAGTCCAAGAAGTTTCTCCTTTTCCAATATGGATCAGAGGGTAAATATGTTGTTTGTAGCCATTTTAACTGAAAATTTTTATCAAACTTTGAAAAATAACTATAGAGAAAGAAAGTAAGTAGAAGTTAAATAAAGGGCATAAAATCCCAAACATTAATTAATCCAATTTTAATGTTGTTGGTGATTTAATTTGGCGTACTTGATTAAGACCCTCAATAATACTATAATGGCCCAAGCTGAGCTTGTGATGTAAAATCGTTAGAGTTTATTAGGTAGGGTTAACAACCCGATCCATACACTATGGACTCTTGGTTTGAAAGGTTTATGGCACATTACCTTTCCGAGATCGGGCCAGGGGTGCACTAGCAACCCGCAGGGTCAGAAATCATAATTCACTCTATTAACATATAAAAACAATGAATATGTTTATCCTGACAAATTATGATGTGGTTGGTAAAGCTCTTACCATAAGATAGTTCACTTCAGATAATATCCATAAATTGATATCCAATCACCTTACGTATATCAAGCTCAATTCAAATTGTTGGCTCAGCACTGTCTACTGAATTGTCTGACATAGGTTGAGGCTGTTAATTTGGAAAGCACTTTTGAGGTACCCTGTATTTAATTTTGGATTCATCTTAATCAAAACGTCAATGGCTTAGCATACATATATGGCAGATTTTGAAACATGCCTTGTATTACTATTCTACCATACAAACATACAAAACATACATCATGCAAAATTCAATGTGATCTATAGACCCTATAATACGAAACTAATGAAAAACAAATAGATAGCTACTATAATTCTTTATTGATCTCAGGTTGCATTTTATTTGGGCTCACCATCCGCTTCCACTCCTTAGGCTTCCTCTATAGGCTCCCACTATTTTGTTCGATAATCTAATTCTAATTACTAACCTATTACTAAGCCATTTAATTTAAATTAAATTACATCAAAATAATACCAAGTAGGTCATATTTACCAAAATAAATAAAATACAACCAGTCTTTGTAAGAGGCCCATAGACCCCTATATCACCAAAACACAAACAATGTACCTATCGTGCATTTTCATACATATCGTGATGCATGTCAATGGCAAATAAATCCAAACATTCCAATTTTAAATTATGTTCAGCCATGAAAGTGATGTCGCCAATTTGTACCATTTTGGTATATTCCAATTTAAAGACCAACTAAACTACATTCAATACTCCCACTTAAATTCGAAATTCCATAATCCTAAAATTATAGCCATCCAATCACAACCCGTGCCATGAACTATTGGACCAACCGCTAAGCTGTATTCAACTAAATATACACCATATAAAATTAAATATGCATGATACACATCATAAACATTTTATACACTTTTAAATTTAATTACATTAATTACTATGTATAAAGGGCCAATCCGATCAAATTAACCTGTAAAACTTAAGACTGGATTGGACCAAATTGATCAAAATCTCCCAGGACGTGATGCCCTACCGGTCACCAACTGCTATAGATGGCAGCCTCACTGGGGGGGCCAGCTGCGGCTGGCAGAAGCAGCCCATGGCTGATTCCCCTGCAGCCCGTAGCCCCTGCACAACTGCTCGCTGCCTATCGATATTAGCACCATCGACTGTGGTAGCTACTGCTTGCAGCTGTGACAGTAGCTACTGCCGTTGCTGGCAAGATACGGTCTCAACTGTACCTACCGATAGCAGGCCAACTCCTGTCCGTTGCCTACGCAGGCAGCACTGCCGCTGTCTACTGCGGCAGACATCCCGGCGCCGCCGTGTATGGTGGCCGATGATTCCAAATTACATATTTTTATTTAAAATACAAACAGCAATCAATTCATCCAGAAAAATCATACTATGAAAAATTAAATAAATAACCTAATCAATCGTAGCATGCAATTAAAACTAGAATTCTAAATTGGGGAAAAATGTTAAAAACTCCAATCCTATTCAACAACCCTAAATCTACCAATCAATCATACCAACCTACCAATGAAGTTTCTAGATCCATAATTAACAATTATACATCTACCAAAATTAATTTTAGATTTGTAAAATTGATTTTAGAATCATACCGTTCAACCATAGATTTAATTAAATCTTCCAGATTCAACTGTAACCGCAACTCTTATACCACTGTTGGGAATTGAATTAAGGCCCGGAAACTCATTAGGCATAGTGGAAGGCTTTTAAAATTTTCGATTTCAATTTCCATTGAGATCGTTTAGTGAATCTGAAGGATTCAATTTCTAATCTGTCTAATAGAGTAATTATAGGGTTGGGAGGAATTAAAAAGAAAGATCTGAAAGCTTACTGTTTTCAATCCCCACCGAATAGCTGCTGAATCCTGGTGATCCAACCATAGAGTAATGCATGATCTACTATAGGCTATGCATCCACTCTAGCAGAGTCAAAGCTTGATCAGCGGTTCACTGAAATCTTACCGAAAGGATGAACAAAAGGAACTTGCTTCCTTTCCTATAGTTTTTTTAAAATCACACTCTTCATTACCCTACTTTCATCCATCGTTTAGCTTATATATGTAATATAGAAACCCTAATGGATCTAGGGTTTAAAAACTTGGGCCCACTAGCTTCTTAGGTCTAATTATTTTGATCGGTCCAATTATATTCCACTGACTCAAAATTCGATCCCATAAACAGTTAAATTAAATCAATGCATTATATTCTAATTTCCCGATTTCATCATTCGGTAAATTGACCAATTAATTTAACTATGAATTAATTTCATTAAATATGCCAATTACCATATTCAGATTTAGGTTGAAATCCAATTAATTCTAATTGTGCACATACTAATTGAATTCCATTCATAATAAATTAATTCAATTAAAATTTCATGCAACATATTTAATAAAATTATTCACAGTTTATAATTCAATTAATTCAGAATTAATTAACTACCATATGTTAATCTACTAATTAAATATTTTAGATTTAATTCGATTAATTAAATCAAATATGATTTCTTCAATCCATATTTATTTAAATAACAATATCTAGCCTTATAGGCTAATTATCCATAGCCAGTAGATCAATGTGCAATATTCTTGTGGGACTATCCTTATGTTGGCAGTGGGTATAAAACCTATAGACTACTTGTGGGTTCTAGTAAACCATACTAGCCCCCCAATTATGATAGCTAGCAGTATCTCTAGTATGGATTAAACTGTCCCGGCAGCTGTACTTATACTATCCCTTACCATCTGATCATCTAAAGATATATATTTACAGTAAGGGGCGTGGCTCCATCATCCCATACTACTATGTCTTCCTTGATCTAGATTAGATTATCGAGGAGAATGAGTACCCAACCCATTCGGGTGCATCCGTAAACTCTAAATTCTAATCCATCAAGTGGCTGGTGATATCATCTCATGCATACAGAGTGGTAATTCTATAGACACATTCACGTCACGTACATGTTCACTGGCTCACCAGATCATACCCATATTCCCATCATGTTACACATACGTTAGGTATTTATCAAAGTTCATGAGATTCCATACAGTGACGTAATGCTCTCTGGTATAAGGATAAAGCAAGTCCTACCCAAGAAACACAGAAATGATGACTCCACCATGTTTCCTGTGCGGATTTGTCCAGCACCATATGGGGTCCACATCTACCCATATCCTTAATTGCCTCAGAATCAACTGATGCACAAGTTTGTCATTCTATTCATTCCCTTGACCTAGAACAAACTTGGGACCCATTCATTTATGACTTATAATCAATGGATTGTCTATTTTTTATGCAGCAAAAGATATGATCAAATAGATTAATGCCTTTATTCCATAACACTAAATGTATATTAATACAAAGTAATAAACTAGTGTACAATATACAAAAGAATCTATGCCAATAAACTTTGGCGCACCAACAGTCTGGCATTTGGAGTTAAATGTTTTCTATGGTGATCCCGAGTTAAAATACCATTTAAGTAAAATTTTACAACTTTACAACATTTGTGTTCAAAGGGACTTATGGTCATCTAACCTATTTTAGTCTATTTTTATTCATTTTTAGTCCAAGTTTGTCCTCAACCACTCCACAACAGCAGAGGTACATAAGAAAAAGTCATAAAAAGGACAACTTTAGTTATTTTTAACCCATTTTCTAAAAATAATTCGCATTTGCTGATCAAAATTTAGGTTTTCAGTTTATTACCACGCTTTACGCATCAAAACATAAAACCACCTATCAAGTCTGCAAAAAAGGAAATAAATATGGCAAAACGAGAGTTTAGAGCTCAGAGTTTACCTTCCCAACATATATTCCATAAGTTAAGTTGAGAGTCCATATTGTTCTGGTTTCCTCCACTAAGGAGCTGAATGCCCAAACCAAGTATATTTTCTCTGAGTTGTTATGAAAACTCTTAAGGCAAGGGGATTTATGGATTAAATCCTTTTCTTTTAGAGTTTACTTGAGTGGTTTGTGAGTTTTATAGTGGATTTTCTTTGAAATGAAAGATTTTTGTTTGGGTTGTGTGTTGCTTTGTAGGTGAAATGAAAGAAGATAGAGATAAAAGGAAAATAAGTGAGGAGAAAAAGAAGGAGAGAAGAGAGAGTTAGGGAGTTTAAGAAAATGAGGAGAAGAAGAAGATGAAGAGTGAAGATGATGGAAAAGAGGGAGCTTAAAAGTTTTCAAAAGTGTACAAAACTTGGTCTCTAAATTGGTTCTTGTGAGTGAGTTCAGGAGAGAGGAAAAAGTGCATAAAATTTTACTTATGGTTGCCCATTTTATGAATCCCCTCCTCCCTTTTAACCAGAATTTGATTTTTGTGTTTTAAAAGCCAAAAGTTGTCTCCACCCAAAGTGGTAAAAGACCAAGGTGCCTTTTTCTTTGTTCCCTGAAGCACCTTTGCCTAAAATGGGTAGTTTCTTCTGATATTTTTGACTTAAGAAAATTAGATTGTGATTCTGATTTTTTGGGGCTTAAAAGAGGTATATTTATTCGGGCTTTGGGGCCATAGAGGTTTTTATGGGCCTAAGGTATGGATTCGGGCTAAATTGAAAGTTAGGCCCACATGCCCATAACGGGGCTTGGATTAACAAAATTTCTCAAGAAACACTTGGTTCGGTCCTTCAACATACGAATATTAGAGTTCTCAGATTCCTCTTGGCTAACTTGAGTGAATACAAAAGCATAAAAAGTATCAGCGAGTTTTGATTTCATCATCGAACTAGGATAAATCCTGTGCTCACATTTTCTCCTTATGTCACTTGATTCATTGTCTGAATACAGGAACATTATAGTGAGTGTAGGGAACACTTACCTGAAGGTAGAGCCGTCGAGGTTTTATCCACAGGGGAGTACCTTTAAAGACTTTAGACCCGCTTCATCGCAGATTACCCTAATCATGTGGTAGTTTCAACGTGGGTCATACTGAACCCAGAGGTATATCCTTTGCCCCTCATGTCACTGGATTCATTGTCTTAACACAGGAACATTATAGTGAGCGTAGGGAATACTTACCTGAAGGTCGAGCCATTGAGGTTTGATCCACTGGGAGTACCTTTAAAGACTTCAAACCCGCTTTGTCACAAATTGCCCAAATCATGTGGTAGTTTAAACGTGGGTTATCCTGAACCAGGAGGTATATCCTATATACAGATTATTCAAATTCTTTGGCCTTGCGTTCGTGAGGTCTTCTTGAAGGTACGGTGGCATATGGGAACACAAAGATTATGCCTATAGACTCACCTTTCAAATAAGTATGAGTGTAGCAATATGTATAATGTACACTTTCATCACTTAATCAATTATTTCAGAAATAAACAGTTTTGCTCCTTCGATTAATAATGAAAGCGTTGCAGGAAACCTATTATTATGCAATGATAAGAGGAGGAAAGATTCCTCACATAGCTTGTACCCTATACGGGATGAGTTTACCATACAGAGCGAATCTTTGATAGGCTTTTAATGTAGAGTAAATCATACACGAGGAAAATACCTCATATGAAGCGTATCTTATAGTGGATGAATTTACCACACAGAGTGAATCTTTTGTGGGTATTGAGTGTAGACCGAACCATGTACAAGGAAGATACCTCATATATACCTATCTTATAGAGGATGAATTTACCACGCAGTGCAAATCTTTTATGGGTTTTGAGTGTAGAGCGAATCATGCACAAAGAAGATACCTCAGATAGACCGTATCTTATAGAGGATGAACTTACCACATAGAGCGAATCATTTATAGGTTTTGAGTGTAGATAAAATCACACATAAA
Organism: Euphorbia neoarborescens; assembly: GCA_948330485.1. Lineage (NCBI taxonomy): Eukaryota > Viridiplantae > Streptophyta > Magnoliopsida > Malpighiales > Euphorbiaceae > Euphorbia > Euphorbia neoarborescens. Next base: position 1,576 of record CAOJCR014385231.1, on the reverse strand, counting down.
GAAGATATCTCGTATAGAGTGTATCTTATAGAGGATGAATTTACCATACAGAGCAAATCTTTTGTGGGTTTTGAGTGTAGAGTGAATCATGCACAAAGAAGAAACATCGTATAGAGTGTATCTTTTAGAGGATGAATTTACCACACAGAGCGAATCTTTTATTGGTTTTGAGTGTACATCAAATCATGGACAAAGAAGATACTTGGTATATAGGGTATCTTATAGAGGATGAATTTACCACACAGAGCGAATCTTTTATAGGTTTTGAGTGTAGAGTGAATCATACACAAAGAAGATACCTCGTATATAGCGTATCTTATAGAGGATGAATTTACCATACAAAGTGAATCTTTTTTGGATTTTGTATGGAGTTACGTCTGGCAACAATGTATCTGTAGGAAGAATTTTTGAGAAAATTGGATTGCTTTAGCCTACTCATAGGCTAAAAGCAAAAGGGGCAAACTGCTTAACTTCTAAGGAGTAATGGCAACAAATAACTACATTTAGTAGATAGGGTCCTATCTCTTGGGGCTTAGTGGAGGTATGCCCGACCAAAATGGCTCCATAGTAGGAAAGTTTTGAGAAGAGTTGGATAAGAGTGAAGAGTTAATATTTTTATCACACGGTCGATAATTTTATGAAAAAACATTTTTGCCCCTTCGATTGATGATAAAAAAGAGATACAAATATGCATATAATAACATGAGATTCATATGAATGTATGTTTTGATGCATGTATGTGCATGTTCATCATTTAACACTTGTTTGTATTGATCTTCAACACGAGGCTAGACGACTTGAGATCATTGTGGTTAAGTCTGGGCCTTGATGCCTAGTGGTGAAGAACAGGATTGGTGAGCTTAGGCCTAAGGGACTGTCGCAGGGGCTCAGTTCAGGATACTGAGGACGACTAGCCAGATGGTAGGAAGGAACCGTATTTACACTCTGCCTTGGCTTTCACTTTATCTTATGAACTATAAGAAAATTGGTTGCTTATGCAAACTTATTTTGAAGTTTCCAAGAAGGAAAAATGTCATATGTGAGTTGATAGCCTTGGATTGTTTCGACTTTTTTAAACAAGGTGAGGTAAAAACCATGAGGTGACTCATCTTGGTTCAAGAATAAAATTGTGTCTATTTAGGGGTCATGTAAGCAACATGTCCCTGGCTGAAGGAAGAATAAAGGTTTGAGGAGTCATGTAAATCCCATTCCCCTAGGTTCGGGATAAAAGATAAGATTTTTGAAGTTATGTAGATGACACGTCCTTGGGATAGAAGAAGGGGATTTGGAGGTCATGTATGTGATATACCCCTAAGAATGTGCGAGCATCGTAACATTGGACTTCAGACCAATGTACTTCAAAACCTTTAATGTAAGGTTAAATGCACAATTGTTAAATGGATGATTCTCATTCATTCATCATGGCATTCATATAATATTTCAAATACACAATGTCACATTGATGAGTTTCATCATGGCATTCATGGCATCATTATCGCTTGACTCATCCCCCATCGTTGAATATCCTTTACTATTTTCCATCTGACATGTCTCACCTCATATATATATATATATA
>CAOJCR014378830.1:0-11179 GCA_948330485.1 Euphorbia neoarborescens | reverse complement strand
GTGTGTTAAGTTAGATAATTCTACTGCAACCCTGCTATCCTATGGGATTCGATACTCGGAACTTACAATTTCGTTTTATACTGCTTGAACGATCCGTATACTTGCAGAGTGCATAATTTAATTTGAATTGGATGTTAATTTGTAAATATAAATGCATGCCTAATAAACTTATTTGTACGCACGCGAAAATGCACGTCACCCCCTAGCTAGGATTTCTGATTTCGATTGGGTTGTATCATTGTTTAATTTTTCGCATTTTATTTACCTCCTTGTCATGTGGGTTCACCTAAAATCCAAACTAAAATCAACATAGGATTTTTGCAAATAAAAATATTTTTTTTTTCAAATGTTGTCGATTTCTTAAATGTCTTTTGAAAGGAGGATAACTAAATTCCTTATCCGAACCCAATCTCTGGATCACAATTTTGGATTCGAGCTTAGGATTCGAGCAATACCATGAATTAATTCCCGATAGAGCTTAGAACCGGGTGGAGACTCTGAATATCTTTTTTAGAGATTCAAGGGGAATTTCTTTTAAAACATTTTTTAAAACTCAATTTCTTTTCCAAAATTTGAATTTCTTTTTAATCAAAATCCTGAAGTCTGCGGTCACACTCATATTTAATTACTTAGGGATTTATTCAGTTCTTAATCAAACCCCAATTTTCCAAAACTAACCTTACACTTTTAAAACCTATTTTACACAAACAACTTTTTAGTTTTAACAAAAAGGTTGTCCGCTCACAATACGTGTGGAAGACATGGTATTAGGTATGGCAGATATAATATGTCGATGATGCATCGCAATATAGATTATGTATGGTATGGCACCAAGCATGATATAGCACAATATGTTGATGATGCATGGCATGGCATCATATTGATGATGCATGGCATGGAATTGTGCAGGTCATGGCATAATTTGATAGTGTATAGCATGGCATTATGGATGTTATAGCACAAGGTGTTGATGATACATGGCATGGCATCGTATTGATGATGCATGGCCTGGAATTACAAATTATGCAAGACACGGCCTACAGTGCATGATACAGCAGACTGTGATAACAATGCATGGCATAGCATTGTGTGTAACATGTCATTGTATAATGATGCATGACATGGCATCGTGCATGATGTAGCATCATGTGATGATTCATGACATGGCTTATGGTGCATGATAAGGCCTAATGTGCCAATAATGCATGATGTGTCATCATGGCCAATGATGTGATATTTACATATGATACGATGCATACATAGCATGACATAGGGATGTGATACCTGATTTTGGCAGATCCTAACAAAATGTTGTAATGATGTTGGATGTTTAGATATGGTGCAACCTTGAGATGGTGTGAAAACGATATTATGTCATGAGACACAGACAAAAATTGCACATGGCTGTATATCAGATGTGAGTTAGAATGACATACAATGTCTATATGCTAAAATAATATGATTGACTAGGATGCATGTAATTGGAACACACAAACATAAACAAGAGCAAATAGCATGCGAAATTGTAGTTCCCAACCTTATTTCTCCACGTAGTATGAATTCTCTGACCATTCCTACATTGGGGTCTCTTTTATATTAACGGGGAATGATAAAGGTCGCAACTAGATTCATTTTAGTTTGTGTATTAGGAGACCTAATAGAAGTTGCTACGACTTCCATATGCAGGAGAGTCAAGTCCGGGTAGCAAAGGAGGGTCCCATAGCAAAATATACCATCTTTCTCTCCCAAAAGAGGTTTGAACAAGAAGATTAGGGTATGAGGCTATTGGTGGCTTTCCCAATAGGCGTCCTAATGAGCTAGCAATTATAAGTGAGTTTTTTTAGAGAGTCGAGGTAGGTATGGTGGTCTTAGAGTGGTTCTGTCTACTGCAATGCAAAGACATAAAAGTAAAAATCCATTTGAATGTATATGCAAATAAGAATACTTCGTTTTGAAAAATGTTGTCGATTTCTTTGAAGTTATTTGAAAAAGTCTTTCGCAGGCTTTTCAAAATTCCTTTCAAAAATTTAAGTTTGAAAAATTTTGTAAAAAGTTTAAAAATAATTTCCTCCCCAATGGAATCGCCATTGTGAATGGATGACATTTTTTAGAAGCAGGACTTCCTTTATGAAAATGTAAAGTTTGAAAATTAGTTAATGTTTGAAGGAAACCAACAAGTCTTTTTTACTTGAGGGAAATGTAATGAAAATGAAAAATGTTTCCTAAACAGATGAAGTGGTTCTTTCCAAAACATCCTTCGCCTTAGAAGAGATCTTAAGGTTTTCGGAGGGAGAACACCTCAAATGAACATGCATGTGAGTGCGGGCTTAGGAGTTTTGGTTGATATAAGGTTGGGTTTGGAGAACGATTTAGAACAACGAAATCATCCTTAAGCGATTTAAGGTAAATTCCATTAGGAACACCTTTTGCCTAAAAAGTGAGATAAGGTTTCCTTTGAGAAATTCCTAATTCAAAAATGCTTGTGAACACGGACTCAAGGGTTTTATTTTGAAAACCAAATTTGAAAGATGAAAAGATATTTACAAGAAATTCAAACTCGAATCTATTAGAAAACAATATTTGGAGTCACCACCCGGCTCTAAGCTCTTCTGGGAATTAATTCACGGTATTTCTCGGATCCTAAGTTCAAATCCAAAACCATAATCCAGAGATCGGGTTCGGACAAGAGATTTACTTATCTTTTTCAAAAGACTTTTAAAGAAATTGACAATGTTTTGAAAACAAAGTATTTTTATTTGGAAAGCCTAAATTGATTTTTGTTTGATTTTAAGGTGATCACACACACGAAAAGAGAAAAGTGATAAAACATACACATTATTTACAAACCATTCACACAAGCTACGTTATGGGGGTACATTTGTCATATTTGGATAGGGGAGCATTCACCATTCATACATTACAACATGCGTAATAACTTGAATTTAAACACATTGCACATATGATAATTGAAATGGACATGCATTGACAATTGGGAGATACAATAGCTCGGGGTCATTCATTTAGGGGGCCACTTGATCAAACTTGATTAGTCGGATTAGGATGGTTTGGGTCAAACGATGGTCTCGTGATGGCCCAAAAATACTTTTTGTCATTTTCAAATGGGCATTGTGGTAATTGTCATTCTGAAATACCTTTATCTCAATTTTGGTTATAGAAATACACTTTTTGTCAGTCGGGTATCCGAGGATTAATCCTCTTCTTGGGATGGCAATAGCGGCCCTAAACCTAGATTCTTGATCGGTTTTCTTGATGCAAATGTGTAAATCACAAAGATATATCTAGGTTACACATGTAAAAATATAACGTGTACATGTATTGGCACCCATCGATTCTACATACCAAGTAAGTAAAGCTGTAAATATACGATAACAATATTTAAGTGATGCATGGTTGTAAAACCTTTATTTTTGGAACATTATATGAATAAAAACATTATTTATTTAGGGGTAAAACCAAAGGAAACAAGAATCTCAAAAAAGGGTTAAAATATGGTCGGAAAATGCGCTTAAAGGGGTACTTAGGCTCACGCTCAACTTGAGTACTAGTGGACTCATTAAGCCCTAGCTCGAGTAAAAGGGGTTATCAAAGCCCCTCTGTACTCGAGTCTTGGGATCATCGAGCCTGAGCCTGAGTAGAAGGGGCTGTTGAAGCCCTTCTGTACTCAAGTTAAGGGCTCGTCAAGCCCCAAATCGAGTAAGAGGGGCTATTTAAGCTCCTTTATACTTGAGTTATGGGCTCATCGAGCCAGAGCTTGAGTACAGGCTTAAATCAATTTTTATTTTCTTTAGTTGAAAACTTTCATCAGGAATACAAAATTACTTCGGGATGTCCGAAGTTTCAATTTTGAACATTTTGTACGGTGATAAAACAATTTTAGGCCGTGTCAGGTCTTAGTTCGGTTTTTGTCTATTTGGTTCATTTTAACCATCTTTTAAGCCCACTTGATCCATTTTGTTCGCTTTAGTCCGAGTTTGTCTGTTTAATTTTGGATTTATCCATATAATCTCCAAGATAGCAAGGGTAGTCATAAAACATCATAAAAAGGGGATTTTTAGTAATCATGGTCCGTTTTCCCGGAATACTTTATGCTTTGCTGACCAAAGTTCTGATTTTTAGTTTATATCATGTCTTTAATGAAGAAGACATGAACACAAGTCCCAAAACATGCAAGAATAAGTATCTACATGGCATATAGGAAAAATGCAAGATATTTAGGGCTCAAAGTTACCTTCAAGTCGTGTATTCCACGAGTTGAATGCTAGAACCCGAGTTTACTCTAGTGGAATCTGCCAAGGCCCAAACACCCAAACCAAGCATTTTTGTTTGAGTATGAGTTGGTGTTAGTGAATAAAACCCCAAAGCAAGAAGATTTATGGCTTAAATCCCTTACTTTGGTGTTCTTTGGGATGGTTTGTTTTGATGAGTTTTCTTGGAAAGAGTTTTCTTTGTTTTTGTGTTTTTATTTTTGGTCATGTAAAATGGGATGATAAATATAAAGACTTCAAGGTAAAGATGAAATAAAAGATGAAAACATCAAGATGAAGATCAAAATAAAGAAAAGAAAAATAGAAAAATGGACATGAAGATGGAAAGGAGGGTGAATTGAATAAATGAGATGATGAATGAGTTGAAGAGAAGAGTTGATGATGAAGGAAGGAGAGAAAGTGCAGATTTTTGGTTTTTTTAGATACCAAAATGTGGGTGCTCATGTATGCAAAATTGTCACTCATTTAAGGGACATAAGTTGGTCTTCCTCACCAAAAATGACATAAGACTCATCTCCTTTCCTTTTGTCCTTCTTCGTCTTTTGTGCAAGAGTCTTGTTTCATTTAATGAGTCAAATATCCTTTTCTTTTCTTTTCATTTCATTTCTTATTTCTTTTTTTAATGGTTCATTTTTTCGATAATTCAAAATTGCATTTTTCTTTTATGGCAAAAAAGGAGATATTATTATTATTATTTGAATTTTATAGCCATAGATGTGTGTGTGGGCCTAAGGGATAGGCTAGAGCCCAATTAGGTATGGGGGATGGATTCAGGCCCGGAAACTCAACAGGCGTGGTGGAAGGCTTTTAAAATTTCTTGATCCAATCCCATAGGAACCGATTTGATAAATCTGAAGAATTTAATTCCTAATCTATTCTGTTGAAACAGTTAGGGTTTCGAAATAAACCTAACAGAAGATCCAAGGCTTACCGTATGATCTCAATTAAGATGCCGCCAAATCCCGAAGATCTAACCACAGAGTAATGCATGAGAAACTTTCGGCTTCAAACCTGTGCTAGCAGAGTCTAGAACTGATTGGAGGCTATACGGAATCAAGTTGAATGATGAATGGAAGAGCTTCTCTCTTTCTCCCTTTATTTTCGAAAATTACCTCTCTTCAAATTAGGTTTTCATTCATTAGCTTAGCTTATTTATGGACTATATAAACCCTAGTTGGACTAGGTGTAGAAAACGCAGAACCTATGGGCTTTCTGCAGTCCATTTATTTTGATCGGTCTAATTAAATTCAAATGAACCAAAATTCCATTCCGTATAATTTTAATTAAATCAATACATTATATTTTAATTGTTCAATTTCACCGAACGGTAAATTGATCAATTAATTTAGACTATGAATTTATTTAATTAAATATATCAATTACCATAATTAGATTTTAATCAAAATCCAATTAATTCTAATTGCACATATTACTAATTAAATACCATTCATGATAAATTAATTCAATTCAAATTATATGTAAATTTTTTAATTAAATTATTCACTATATGTAACTTAATTAATTTATATTAATCAATTGCCACATGTGAATCTACTAATTAAATATTTAGATTTAATTTATTAATTAAATAAAATATGATTTCTTCAATTCATATTTATTTAATTAATTGATCAGTCCTTATAGACAAACATATTCGCAGCCAGTATCTCGATGTGCAAGATTCTTATGGTACTGTCTTTATGTTGGCAGTAAGAGTTATTTTTGCAGACTATTAAGTAGGTTCTAGCAAATGTACAATAGCCCCCAATTAAGACAGCTAGCAGCATCTCTAGTAGAGATTAACCATCCCGATAGATGTAACTTGTGTTATCCTTTACAAACTGATCATCTGAAGATATGTATATAGTAAGGGGCATGGTTCTGTCATCCCGCACTACTATATCTTCCTTGATCTAAATTAGATTCTCGAGATAAATGAGTACCCAACTCATTTGGGTGCGGCCACAGACTCTCAATCCTGATCCATCAAGTGGCCAATGATATCATCTCAGTCGTAACTGAGTGGTTATTCTATCGATACATTACCATCACTCACATGTTCACTGGGTCACCCAATCATACCCGTATTTGCATCCTGTTACAGATACATTAGGTGTATGTCAAAGTGCATGAGATTCCATGTAGTGATGTAATGTTCTCAGGTCTAAGGATAAACAAGCCCTACCCAAGAAACACAGCAATGACGACTTCACCATGAGTTTTTCCTATATGGATCTACCCAGTACCATGTGGGGTATACATCTACCCGCATCCTTGATTACCTTATAATTAACCGATGCACAGGTTTATCGTTCTATTCATTCCCAATGAGCTAGAACAAACCTAAGACCTAAACATTTATGATTCATAATTAATGGATTCTCTATTTATTATTCAGCACAAGATATAATCAAATAGATTAATGCCTTTATTTCATAACACCAAATGTATATTAATACAAAGTAAACAACTGAATGTATAATATATAAAAGAATCTATGCCTACGGACTAGGGCACACCAATAACCTATCGGTCAGGTGACACCTACTAATATGTTAGTAGGTATTGTATTTAATTAATAAATAAAAAAAGATATTATATTTTAAAGAAAATATCTTTATTAAAAGAGTGTTTAGGTGAAATAAGCCCTTCTCAGTGAATCAAGAAACCTCCTTCAGTCCCCTTCAGTTCTTTTTCCTCCTTCATTTCTATCGCCTCCTTCAGTTCTTTCTAATCTGTTAGATTCAATAGATTCTCCTTCCTTTTTATGATTATTCTTCTATGAAGAAACTGGAGAACTGATTTCCTGTAGTGAAATCAGGAAGATGAAGTTGATTTGTCGGGAGTTCTTGGTGTTTATCATCTACAGGTATGCTTCTTTCTTCCTTTTCTACCTTGATCCTCTATGTTTCTTAATTTTTGTGAAATAAAAATCAATCTCACACTTAAGATAAAGCATTGCTTGTTATGGATTCTTATTATATTTAGGTAAACTTAGGGTTTCTTGATTGTAACATCCCGACTCAAGAGTTACAAGTTTATATTGTACGGATTATGTGTCGGGTATATGTAATCGAGAATTAAGGAATTTGTATTAATTTTTAAGAGTTTTCGTATTGAAATTTATAAAAAAAATTTACTAAGGTTTGAATGTTCAAAACGGGAGTTAGCTAGGTATTCGAAATTTGAAGTTGATTTTATGGCTTTTTGAGGTATTTGGACTTATGGGATGTTATCTTGGGTTGTGATTAAGGTTAGAATCGAGTTTGGGATGATTCAGAAGTGATTTGAGTGTATCAGCATAGCAGCACGGCATGCTGAGGAGGCTGGCACGACGTGCTAATGAGTTTGAAGCATAGTTCAGTTTTAATTATTCAACACAGTGTGCCATCTTATGGCACGGCGTGTTGAACAGCCTGGCATGGCGTGCTGTGCTAGCATTCCGATGTACCAGGCTATTGTCACTCGATATTTTTGATTTTTCTGATTTTCAAAGCAACATGTCAGCGTACTGGCCATGGTACGACGTGTTGCTTACTTTTTCTTCAATTTTTTAGATTTTTCCACGGGATTTATGGATAAATATTAAAGGATATTTTTATTTATTATAAAAAGGGAAAAAATTTTGGATTTTAAGGAGGAAACCCGTCACCTCCCTCTCCTCTCTTTTCCTTTTCTTCTTTGTTTCCCCTCTTTTCTTTCTTTTTCTCTTTGATTTCCTATATGAATTCTTTAAAAATTCAACTTATAAACCTTGATTGTTGGGATAAAAGATATTGTACACAAGCTTGGGTAATTGATGATCGTACTACGATTGTGATGAGTCGGGCTCCTTGGTTTCTTAGATTTCTTCAAGAATTGTAAGTGAATATCAAATCTTTGGTGTTAAATTGAACTTTGTTTCAATTTTATTTTGATTTAGGTTTGGTTATAGTTTAAATATATTTATATGCTTTGATTTTGATTTCTGATTCGGATATGAGTTTTGATTTTTCAGATTTTATAGTTGAAAGTTTGAGTATTGAATGTTTATTGTTGGTTTTGAATATAAATTTATATTGGTTTTTGATTTATGAAATTATGATTTTGAATGATGATTGTAAGTATGTTTTGTGATTATTGAATTTGGATATAAGTTTTGAATTGGAAAGTTTGATATATGAGTTTAAGTTTTTATTGTTCTATTATAGAATTTGGAACTTAAAAATGTAAGTATTGTTGAATTGGATATAATTGATTTGAATTTGGAAGACTTAGCTATGGGTATTAATGATTTTGTTAAAGTTTTGGAAATTATGTTGAGATTAGTTTTGATATTAAAGAAAGTTATTGTTGAATATTGAATATGTATTTGGATTGTTTGAAAAACATTCATCTAGACAGGTCCGAGATTGATTATAATGAAAATACCTATCTATTGAGAGATAGGCGTGAGTATACTCAGCTTAAGTCCTATCGTTGCATGGCAAGACAGAGATATGTAAGTCCATGCATTGATAGGCGGTACTTAGGGATCCCACCTAAGTTCATACTTTGATTAATGATTGGTTAGATGTTGGGGACGAGTCTATGATGGATGAATTTTGGTATGGTAGTATATTCGTTTGCTGATTTACAAAGTTATGTTATAAATTTTGAGAATTAATTTTGTTCTAATTGAAATGTTTAAAGAACTATGATGTTATTATTATGGAAAATGTTTTATTTGATTTTGATACTAGAGAGTGGGTTTTGAGTTTATAAAAGTTGTATTATGTTTTTAAATTATATTAATTTTTTTATCTATTTAGGGGTTTTTGGTATTTGATTTTTTTCAAGTGGTAATGATTTTTAATTATGATGAATATTCACTTACTAAGACTTTAGTCTCATTATTTTTAGTTTTTAAATGTTTTTAGGAGCCCGAGTTAAATACAAGGAGCTTAGTACGGAGGTATGGTCGGTAGACACTCAAAGTTGTCGGCAGTTTACTTTGTATTTTGTGTTAAAGTGATTTGTATTAAAGTACGTTTGAATTTTTAAAGGAATTCTTGTTGGATTGTGAATCCAACTTAAATATTTTATTGATTTTAAATTTGTTTTCAATCTTTTCGTGAGATTCTAGTTCAACAAAGTTTAGAGTTGAATAGAATTCTCAGGTGTCACATCCTACCCTGTACGGTTTAGGGTCGGGGTGTGACATTGATAGCTTGAGAGGTAAGTACGAGAGACTCGTCATATGATAGTTCAGTGTCCTCGCATCGGCAGTTGGATCCATGCGGTTGTGAAGCCCCTTGGCATCTCTGTCGTCTTTGAAATCTGATCTCTCTTAATAGTAATGTATTGATTTTTTGAAACCCAAATCCAACAATTTCTGGGATGTTGTTGTTAAATAATTTAGTGGAGAGGCTACTTTCAGGGATTGCAGTTTCGGTACTTCCCATCTTTCTTTATCTTTCCCCATTAATTATAACTTCTGCTTCTTCTATTGCTCTGCTTTCTTTACCCAATTTGTTGTTTCCATTACTGAGATAACATCGAAAATTGTCAACCCTTTCTTTGTATTGGTTCAACATGCATTCTTTTTTCTCCATTCCGATTCTTTGAATTCAAATCTTCTTTAACATCTTTTGCAACGCATTATTTATTTGTTTGGGCTATATACATAGTAACAGCTGCCTTAGCAATGGTTAGACAATGAGTGCCACCACCACTTCATCGCATCCTTCTTTTCCTTGGCTCCATCACAACTGGGCAAGGCTAGCTCGAATGTTGTTGGTGGGTTTGGCGGAGGCAGTGATGTCAGTGTTGGTAGTAGAGTATTAAATTAGAATTTAGTAGAAAGGCTACTTTTTGTAATTATATCAGTGGCAAAAAATCCCAAAAAATAGGAATCAAGGGCCATAACTATGACTTGTGTAGCAATGAATGATTTTTGTTATACAATTAATGATGCTAATAGGAATGTGTTTGTTAACAGGTATTGAAGACTTATGGACTAATCGAAGTCAGACAAGAGTAGCCTTACATTGATATTTTTCTGAAGCTGACATCCTCTATGGCCAAGTCTGAAATATAAAAGGATCTTATGAGCTTATTTATCAATCCATAGGCCTTTCTATAAGTACGTAAAGCTTTTATTATATGATTACTTTTTAAATATTTTTGTTATTATATTTCCCTATTCATTTTATAAGCTGTTGCCTTCTATGTTTTCATTTTGTAAAGCTTTATAAGCTTTACTGCCTGTATACCGTAAGAGGACTTATTCATTTGCCATGTACTGCCTGCTCAATATTTGTTGCCATGTTACAAATCGCTGATTTCATTCGTGGTTGTTCTAAAAATTCAAGTCTGTTAAAATTGTTGTTATGAGAATTTCAATTTTTGGCTGTCCATGGTTGGATTTTAATCCATTTTTTAACTATAGATTCTATGGTCCATGTTTTATGTCGATTTTTATCACCAGATTTATTGTGCCCTATTTTGAAAAGAAAGTATTACTGGTTCAATCACTTTTCCTATTTTCTGTGGGATATAACTAATTTGTCATCCTTATCCCTGGTGTTCTATTTTCTTGTTTTAATTTTAATTGCTTGGACTGTGTTCAGTGAATTCTTCTTCAATCAAGCCACTTTCAATTGAAAGTCGTCAGCTGAATTGATCATTTTAATTTTATGATTTCGATTTACACAACTATTGGTTGGAGTTTCATTTCACAGTGACGCGGTTATTAGCCCATAATTCCTATTTGGAGATCTAATCTTGCTTATTTGCTTCAGCCTCTCTTTTAGATTGCATCTTTACTACTTAACTCCCACCTAGGTATGTCTCCTTTCATCTTTTTGGCTCATTCATACTTGTTTTCTGCAAATTGCATTTTTCTGTTCCATTAAATTAATTCACTCATTGTA
>CAOJCR014372974.1:0-11619 GCA_948330485.1 Euphorbia neoarborescens | reverse complement strand
GTTGAGTAGCAGCTCGAGTATGTTAATTGAAGCCCTAGTTTTTAGCGATTTTTATGGATTCTTAGAATATTTTATAGGGATATGTAAACATATAAATAGGGTATTTAGGGTTAGCATTAGGGTTAATCTTGAATTATTTTCCACCTTTTGTTTTTAGAGAATTCTTGATTCTAGTTTTTCTATTTTCAACTTTCATTAAATAAAAATCTTGTAACGAGGGTTTTTAGTTTAACGATTTATTGTTCTTAAGTTCGCATCTATCAATCGAAATAGTCTTTCATACAACAAAACTTCCCCTTTTGAGAAGATCATTGTTCGCGATTGGCATCTAGCGATAGAGGTTCACCTTCACAATTTATTTAACTACCGAAGTCCAATTAATTAAAGCGCAAAGGGCATAAGTTCACCCTTTTTCTTCTTTGTCTTTAATTATACTTGTTAGAATTGTGACTAATATTTTATGATTTTGTTTCATGTTATCTTTCCATCTCTTTAATTCGGTTTCTTGGTTGTTATTTGTGGAATGGTTTTGCTTTTTGGTTTGGTTTGATTCATTGATTTTGCTAGTCCCACAAAACTCTTAATCGATTCGATACATATAACAGCAATGCGATCTAACTGACAACTAGGAAACCTGAGGCCTGACAAATCTAAGGATTAAAGTGTTCTTAATTTTTGTTTCATAGAAGTAGGTGATCAAGGACAAAATTTAAGGACTCGTATGAATAGAAAAGTGGTAGCTTAAGGTGAAATCAATGTTTTTGACCTGATTAGGAAATTGGATTTGGAAACTTGTGATTAATCATTGAATTGATTAGAGTCATCCCTATTTAATATCCATAGGTTGATTAGACGATGGTTTGATATTCTTAAACTTAATTGCAAGGTTAATATAGAAAGATTATTAGGAGTAGTTTTAATTTAATTTAAGAGTAGATTAACTTTATTTTATTTTCAGAATTATTTTCTCGCCTATGACATGCATGAAACCCTAGACTAGGTATTTATAGAACATCATTTCTCTATGGGTCGATACCAGGACTTTTTAGACCAGATTTTTATTACTTGACAATGACAGGGTACACTACTCTAGAGTTGACTGATCAGAGCAGAGTTTTATAACTACTGCCGACACTGCCAAAGTTCTTTGGCATCGTTGCTTGGGAGACTTTAGTCTCCTTTTATTGAATCTAGGGCGTATTATTGAAATAGACATTATTTATATTTGTGCATATCTACTGTGAATTTTATTTGTTGTGAATTTTTTATTATTGTAAATTTTCGATTAACTGTATACTTTTGATTTTATTTTTTTAATTTTTCTACAATTTTGTGTATTTTTTAATTATTATTTTTTTACAAAAAAATTTCACTATCTTTGTATTGATTATCTGTGCATTATTCCTAGATTTTATGAATCCCGATTGCATAATCCTCAAGTTATTCCATTTGATTCTGAAATTGAGCGTTCTTTGCACAGGAACCGAAGTGTAAGAATAAATCAAATAGAGACTGAACTGCAGTTACAGTAAAAGGAGGAGGAAAGAATAGCTAGAGAACAAGCTGAGTAAGAAAGGGTCCACTTCGAATAAGGGGAATATGAGAGATGGGCTGCTGCTGGTGGAGATCGAGATAACATGGCAACAACTGAGTTAATGGCTCTACATAGGCCTAGAAAAAGAGCTAGAGTAGTGGTGTCACCCTTCACCGCCAATAATTTTCTGATCAAATCTAGTATGGTGCATCTGATCCAAGCCAATGGACAATTTAGTGGAGGGGTTACTGATAATCTTAATGATCATCTGGATCAGTTTTTGATGGTGACAGATGCAGTTAGAATAGGTGGTGTGCCTCAGGATGCCATCAGGTTGAAAACTATTCCCATTTTTTTAGAATGGGGGAGCTATGGAATGCTATCATTCATTATGACCTAGTTCTATTACATCTTAGGACCAGTTGGAGCAAAAGTTCTTAGCTCGGTACCTTTTGCCTTCTAAGAATGCACAGCTAAAAAAGGAAATCATAGGGTTCAGACAGCTCGGGACTGAAAGCTTAAATGAAGCATGGCAGTGATTTCAGAGGATGCTACGAAATTTCCAACATCAAGACCTGCCTAAACACTTTCACGTAAGCACATTTTATCATGGGTTAACCCCTGATAACCGTGCCATTGTAGATTCTTCTGCGGATGGTTATTTGTTCAACCAAAAGGTGGTAGATGCAGAAGAGCTGATAGAAAGGAAGTGGGTAGGAAAAGAACTATATGGTAAAGTGATTTGCCAATATAATGAGAGGTCCAAGTTGTGGATTCAGGATGTCAAGATATAGCCCTTGATGATGTTAACAAGAAACTAGATCTGTTGATGGCATAATTAAATCTGAACACACAACAACCCCGATCAGTGTTATGTGTAACTTGATGAGGAGACCACCCCAGCCAAGAGTGTTCGATGGACGATCTGTTTGCCTAGAAGATTGAGAATGTAAGTTATGTGGGTGCAAATCAAAGGTAAAATAACCCTTGCCCCCAAACTTATAATTTTAATAATAATTACAAATTCATACGCCGGTTTCAACACCTAAATAGGTCATATAGCAATAATCAGACTGTGTTGAAACCCCCGTTCGATTTTCAATATGAGCACCAGAGCTAGGGATTGGGTAAGGCCCCTAATAATTAATATAGCCAACCTCATCCAGCTCCACCTCAAAAGCAAGACGATGTTGTACCATGTATAATAAAAGATACATTTACCCGTCTGGCAGACAATGAGGCATACTATAAGGACTTGGGAATCAAGTAGCTCAATTAGTGAGAGAAAGACAAGAAGGACCCTAAGGCAGTCTCTCTAGTACTACAGAAGAAAATCTAAGGCAAATATGAGGGAGATGATCAAATCAATTGTGGATGGGGGGTCCTTCTCAATGATTTGAAGAAAGAAAGTATGAGAAAGTCGAGCTGTTCTGACTATAATACAAGAGTTCAAAGAGTTCCAGCTGTTACAAATCAATAGAAGTTTGAATGCTCGTGTTGATGCATTATCCAAACTTGCATCATATATAGAAATAAAGGGGAGAGTTGTGCTCCTTGAAGAGCTCAAAAGACCAAGTATAGAAGAAAAATTCATGGCATGTATTTGAAGGATTAGATTGGAGAACACCTTTTATAAACAAATTAAAGATGGGAGAGTTGCCTAACGATCCAATTGAAGCCAAAAAGTTAAAAATGAAGGTAGCTCAGTTTACAATAATCGAGGATATATTGTATAAAAAAGGGTTGTCCATATCATTACTAAAGTGCCTCGACACAGATCAAGCGCAATATATGTTGGCTAAAACACACGAGGGAATATGTGGACAACATTTAAGAGCAAGAGCCTTAGTAAGTAAGGTGTTATGGTCAGGATTCTTTTGGCCGTCATTAAGGGATGATGGTTTAAAAATAGTTAACGAATGTGATAAATGTCAAATGTATTCCCCAATCCAATATGATCCAATTTCAAATTTTAAAAACTATATAACCAACTTCTTTTGCCAAATGGGGACTAGACCTTTTAAGTCCTTTCCCTCAAGAAATTGGGGGAAGAGAATATTTAGTGGTAGCTACTGATTATTTTACAAAGTGGATAGAAGCTAAGCCCTTGGAAACCATTATTGCAAAAAAGGTAGAGGGTATCATATGGACAGATGCCATTTGTCAATTCGGGCTTCCAAGAGTGTTAGTTGTAGATAGAGGAAAGTAATTGGAATGTGATTCATTGAAAAAAATTTATGAAAACCTCCATATCCGGCTTAGCTTCGCATCGGTAGCTTATGCTCAAGCAAATAGAGAGATGGAGAGAGCCAATTGTTCCATCAAAGAAGGTTTGCGAATGTGTTTAGACAAGGCAAAGGGAGCATGGGTTGATGAGCTTCCATCCATTCTTTGGGAATACAGAACTGCAAGAGAAATTTCGACTAAAGAAACACCTTTTAGCTTAGTTTATGGAAGTGAAGCTTTTGATCCCAGTGGAGATAGGGATGATCTCTCTAAGAGTTAGAATTTGATGAAGAAGCAAACTCTAAATCCATTAAAACTAATTTGGACCTTTTGGATGAATATAGAGAGCAAGTAAACATACAACTTGGCATATATCAACAAAGGGTGTCTCAATATTACAATTCAAAGGTGAAAGAAAGACCAATGGCTGAAGGAGATCTTGTTTGAGGAATACATCAATAACAAATTCCATTATTGAGGAACGGAAGCTTCATCTAAATTAGAAAGGACCATCTAGAGTAAGATGAATGGTTGGGCTAGGAACTGTAATCTTGAAACTTTGGAAGGAAGGAAGAAAGATTAGTAAGACTTGGAATGTAAATAATCTAAAGCACTATTTTCAAAGCAATAGTACTCTATAACTGTTAGTATGAATCAATAAAATGGATGGAGCTGTGATTGTGGTCCTGTGGTTTTTCCCCTCTTTTGGGTTTTCCACTTAAAAATATTATGTGCTATGCATTTATTTTATTTTCTTCCTTCTAGTTTCATCATCAAGAATGGTATTATCATTTGTTGAAAAAATGGACGACTCATACGAGCTGATACTCTACGACAAAAAAATCAACTATAATAATCTATGTGGAAAGGTAAGGCTAACAATTTGTTCTTCTATAAAGGAAGATACAACGTCTATATTATTCTTAAAACTTTCAAGACACATGGTAGACAAAATGAAAGGCTCATCTTCAATGAGGGAGGATATTCTGGTACCATGGTACATGCAATCGTATCCCTTTTTAAAGTTGTCGAGATACATGGTTGCAAAATGAAAGACTCATCTTTTATAAGGGAGGATAGTCTGCTACTAGGGTGAATGCAGTATTCCTTATCAAAAGAATTAAGATAGCTAACATGCTAAGAAGCTTGCTATCGTAGTACTTGCAATCATATGTAAGTTAAAATAAATTACGAGTGACTGAAGAATTAAAATAAAATGAAATAACATAAGACTTTTTGTGATACTAACCTCCATTTTTATTCACTAAAATGAGCAAATGTTCTACAAAAAAGGGGAAAGTTCATAATTTGTATAAAAATGCTTTATAAATATATCTAAGATGTAGAAGCAGGCAGGAATCAAAGGCTCATATCACTATGATGCTCATCTAAGCCTTACAATACTGGTATCTTATCATCACGAGAAATTCCTTCTAAAGAAGCCTCAACACCATTCTGACCATAGACCTCCCAAGGACCACTGAGATTGTCTAGATCATAAAAAAGGGCACAATCATCGAGGTAGCACTGTCACCCTCATTAGGGTTAAAGTTTTTCGAAGGAATGGGATCCAAAATAGATTGGGTCTTTGAAATGACTAACTCTGGATATGTATGGTCATATTCCATTTCAAGTATTTATCGAGCTAAATAAAAACCAATTTTACAGAAAGATACACCAACTGCACATTTCTTTTCATAGTACTCTCTAGATTCTCTATACTTACAAACTGTAGTGGAACGAATAGATGCATGCTTGTTCTTAAGCTCTTGAATCACTCTCCTCTAGTCATCTAAATTCGCCTTAAGTGTATTAAGCTCCTCAAAAAGATGTTTGTGATTAGTTGCTAGCTAGTCATAATGACTTGAAAGAAGAGAATACTTAGAGGCATTTGCTTTCAAATTATTATGATCAGACTCTAATGTTTGTATATGTTTTTTAAGCTTTGTATTTTCCTCTTTTAGTTCCTTGTTGCTTTAGTTGCGTCACGTAGCATTCTCCGAAGACCATCAATGATGCGCCTTGAATTTCTCTCAGGGTCATAAGACCTATTAAGCATCTTTTTGGTTTCAGTGAGCTTTTTTGTTAAGGACCTCACAAATCCAAGAGCTATTGAAGCACATTGAACCCCATAGCATTGAAATAAAATAAATATATAAGGGTTATAAGGGTTATACATGACTTTTATGTTTGAATAATAGTTATGATAAGCGAAAGATTCACCGCAACTATTTTACATTCAGCAAAATCAGTATTATTATACATATTTTCACAATATTCTTCTTCATCATAAGGAAGAATGGAAGAGATCATAAATCTCGAAGCTACCCCAGTTGATCAATAGAACCAGTATCTACCAAACTAGGATATACTCTAAAGTCTTCACCATTGAGAGAAGTTTTCAAAGCAGGGTTGCACTTATATATGCTATAAAATAGCAAAGGGTCTCTGAGAAAAGCTCCCTTCTATCGCAATGAGAAACTGCGTTACGAGGAGGACTATCTATTTTCTAATTTCTTTTAGAGTGGAGATTGCTTAGCATTGAACTTTAATGGACATTCTTAGCTATACTAAAAGAATCCACCTCTAAAGTTGTAGGCCTCGTCTGTATAAGAGGAAGAGTAGGAACGACATCCTTTAATTGATCAATATCAGTAACCTTAGAAGAAATAATAGCTATAGGTTTACCCTTTTTTACAATTACAACATCATCTTCTAAAGACCTTGGATTCGAAACATTAGCTTCTCTTCGAGCATGCTTTTGTTGACCAGCCTTGAAAGCTACAAAAGCAGAATTTTTGGAGGAAGACATACCTACAAAAGCACATCTGTATTAATATCCTAATTCTCTAAGAATATTTCAATCATGCTTTTTGAGTTATTCACCATGATTAGATATATAATTAAGTGAAGAAGATGCATGCTCGGATAACGTGTTTCCACTAATCGATGGTGTATATCCAGTTAAGGAGCTTACAAGAGGTGACGACTCATACTAAGATAAGACGCTCGTATGTTTAGAAGAAGAGCCATTTGTGGAAGAAATAGACTTATGACTTTCAGGATCACGAGAATGGGAATTCTTCCAGTAAATTATACTCAAGTTGGTTGTTGTTAGAAGTTTACTCAAGGGACATTTTATATATCGAAGGATGTTAATCTCATCATTACATTAATCCAAGATCTTTGTATGACTTGGACAGGAGATTCCCTTTCTACTCCAATTCCAACACCAAGGAAGATGAACTTTCCAGTCGACCTCAGAGGGATAGACATGCAACCATCTATCTTCATAAATTAAAAATTTGATGAAGGTCATTAACTAAAAGTTCCTCACAAAGATTTGTCTTTTGAAGGGAGAAGCGTCCTGATTTGTCTCCTTGAGCCTTATGGACATATAAAAGGTGAAAGGGATTGGTGGATAGAGTAATCCTTTTTTGAAGATAGAGGACGTTAAAGCCGATGAGTAACCTCTACCTCGTGGGATGAAGCTTTGATGGAGACAACTTATTGCCCTTTAGAAAATCCATCAAGAAAGGCGGTAGTGAAAACTCTCATCTCTAACAGAATATCATGAATGGCAAATGAATTAGCCAGAATAAGTACGAAATAAGCATTCTCATCTGGCAAGAGAGCGCCTTTCTAATGAGATGATAGGGAGAGGTTTGCTAGAAAATTTTTATACCATCTTCCTTAAGTCGGATCAGAGACCATGCGGCAATCATATTCGAAAATAAGGAGAATTGGTAGTACTTACCTGTCTCATTGTTTTCTTAGTGCGAAACATATTAGTCTAGATGCCTTCAGATGCGACAACTGAATCACAATATGCAATTAGAGAAGAAAGATGAAATACAAGTTAAACCTTAACAAGAAAAGGTCAAAATCAGAAACGAAGAGCCTCCTCTGTGTCTACTGAAAAAAAGGGTACTAAAATAAATCAATACCTTACATAGACAGTAGATAAAATAAAATTATACTATAGAAAATGGCATGTCCAAAATGCAATTTTATTATAATATAAGACCAGTTCAATCATATAATAATGTAGTGGTATGTTTATAATTTTTCTACCTACATGTTAAAAAAACAATTATTATAATAATAAAAATAATTGAGTAAGTAATTATTATTATCATTATATTAATATGAAGATCATTAGCACCTTATACAGTGAAAATAAATATCAACCAATCAACATGAATAACAACAAATATATAATATTGTTGTTTGTTTTTGTTGTGAATAATAATTGGTATAGGATACCAAGTAAGTTATATATATATATATATAAGAAATTTCAACTTTATTTTAGTTTTTAATATCAATTCTGTCTTGTAGAATTGTGTATCATAATATCTTCTTTTTTATCACGCCTATGAATCTTAATTTTACAGTATATAATAATATACCTTCTTTATAGACTTGATCGACATTAATGTCCCATTAAAAAAGAGATTCAAAATTCTCATGAGAATAAATTTTCATCCAACAAAGTATGTATGAAAATTGAAGGAGTTATATGATCAAGCAAAATTACATGTCATAATTGGGTTCTTTCTGCCAAAAACAAAAAGATTTTTTTATAACAATTTAAATACAGGCAAAAGAAAGGACATGATTTTGCTCTTGTTATGATGATGGTGTTACACCTTAGATTTAATTGGGCTAATTTTATAGATTATAAAATTTGATCTAATCAATTTATTCATAATTAATTAATTAATTATTAATTAATGTTAGTTAATTAGTTAAGTAAACTAATTAATTAATATTGGATTAAATATTTAATCACTTAATAGGAAAATAGGTAACAAAAAGTGAAAGTTTGAGAGGTAGTGAAAGTTGCAGGAAAAATGATGGAACAGTTAATCATGCCAATGTTTGTGAAAAACGTTAGTTTTTATAAGGAAGAAAATGGGAAGTTGAAAATAATAAGCAGTTTAAAATATAGAAGTGGGTGAGAAAGTGGAAGAAAACTGCTACTTGCTGCTACAGGCAAAGCCTATAAATACAAGTTCAAGATACAGGAACGAGGAACGACGACATAACCAAAAAATGACAACAAACAACTCAAGACCCAATTTCAAGCTACTTTAATTTCAAGCATTTGCATTCTTATTTAATTTTCAGTTTCAATTCTTCATTAGAATTCTAGCTTGTTCATATTTATTTTCCACAGCAATCCAATTACTTTCTTTCTTCATTTTGCATCAGTCATTTTTATTTAAGCACATTTAATTTTAAAAGCATTATTACGGAATTATTTCTATACATCTGGATTAATCCGCAAACTTTATTTTTCACGTCCTTTTAAAGTCATACACAACCGTTTGATTAGAAGTCAGAATCTTTATTTTTGTAATTTTTCTACAAAATTACTGGCACACTCACTCAACTACCAGAAGGCTAGAAGCAACTTAGTGGCACGCCCAGTGGGACCTGATAATACCGCTAAAGAAATCTAAAGACAAAGAGATCAATGTGTCCGAAGATGCAGAAAATGTGCCTGTTAGCACATGACATGTTGCTGATATGATCGACCAACTTGAAGGTGGGGGTGCAGACACAACCCCTTTAAGGCATAACGATAAAGAAACGGTTCCATCCTCAGAGGTACCGAATTACATTCAGGTTCATTCTCCCCAAAATGATAATTTCAAAATGTTGGGAGAGATGATGCTGAGCCTAATGAAGAAAATGGATCGAGTTCTACAGGTAACTTCAGAGGGAAGTGTTAAGAAGGATCAAGTTGATTCTAGTGCTGCTAATTCTGCTGCCAAAGGGAAAGATACTGTTGCAAAAGAAGCAAAAAGCCAATTTACAAGTGGAAAAAAATATCAAATCCCACCCCTCAGGGAGGAAAATATTTTCAAGCCAACTAATTGCCTCACTAGAATCCAAGAAGTGCATAACAAGCCACAAATTGATGTAAACCCAATGGTGCACCTTCAAATCCATACCAACATGCAAAATTTTCCTAATTTATATTCCAGGGAAGAAGAGCAACACTCGGGGGGCATGAACCGGAGTGTGCCCAATGGAAGAATTCTAAATGGTACCAATACGGTGCCAACTCAACCTCAAGTCATCAACCAAGAAGTTAATGTAGAGGCTGTAAGAGATATTATTTAGGAGATGTATGGGCCCGGGCTTAGACAAATTGGCCGACCAGAATTTCATAAGCCGTAACAAGGGGCAATTGATAGAGCTAACCCTTATCCTAGAGGTTATCGGGTCCCTAATTTTACTCTATTCTTTGCTGAAGAAGGTCACCCAACTTTGGAGCATGTGGCTAGATTCATAATTTAGTATGGGGAATTGGTCAATCTTCCCTACTTGGACAACTACAAACTAAGGCTATTCCCTAACTCACTCACTAGTATGGCCTTTACTTGGTACTCTACTTTACCTCACAATTCAATTCTAACTTGGTAGGATATGGAAAGACAGTTCCATTTGCAATTCTTTATACCAGAACCAAAAGTTTATGCATCAGATTTGTCCAGGATATCGCAAAAGAGTGGAGAAACTACTGATGCTTATGTTGCTCAATTCAAACGAATTATGAGTAGGTGCAGAATATTCCTTTAAAAATAAGAGTTCGTGAGGATGGCATAATGTGGCCTGGATATTGACCTAAGAAAAAAGTTTCAAGGCATTCAGAGACTTTTATGAGTTGGCAGTAAAGGTCTCTGATTATGAAGAGTTGCTGAGGGAAGAGAGCCACAGGAGAGAAACATCAGTGGGTTCATACTTTCAGGAAGTTTCACATGGAGATATTGCAGTAGTAGAATTAGCAAATCATGGTGCTCAATTATGCCCGGAATGTTTCAAGCCATATGTAGAAGGGGAGTCAAAGAAAAGCTTTACTCGTTACACATTTGATGTTAGCAAAATAGAGGAAATTTTAATTTTCTATTAAAAGAGAAGTTTATAACTTTTCCTAAGGGCTTTAAGATGCTAGCGAAGGAAGAGTTGAAGGGTAAAAGCTACTGCAAGTTTTATGATACATGGAGTCATTCAACAGGGACATGTTGGGCTTTCAAAAATATTGTCTAGGATCGTATTGATAAAGGAGTTCTAAAATTTCCTTTTAAGAAGGAGGCTATACTTGTAGATGAAGATCCATTTCCAGGGATTTCTAATGTTAATATGACTTCTATTGATCTTAGACAGGTGTTGAACGAGAAGAGAACTCAAAGATACAGAAGAAAAGCAGCAGAGAAGCCTAAAGATTTAAGGATTCTCTAGGAGAATTCTAAGATTTTTAAGGATTCTCCAAAGAATTTCCAGAGATGGGAGCCTAAAAGAAAAGCCAGCATCCATGTTCGGTTGAAATTCCTAGAAAAGCATAATATCGAAAAGGAAATACAACCTAGGTTCACTAAAAACAACCTAGGTTCATACTTCCTCCTCCCACCAAGCCAAGCAAGGAGTGAAAAGTTGTGAAGCACCAGAAGTTCCCACCACCATTGACCCACACTCAGAAAAGAAGGTTGCTTAGGAAACGGCTAGTAGAAAAGTACAAATCTTTGGCAAAAAATGAAGGAAAAGGGGAAAAGCTAAAGATTCTCCAACATTAGTGCTTAAAGAGAATTCTATCAAAGTGTGGTATTTTGTAATCCGAATCAACACAACTTCTCTCACTTTACCAGTAGATTTCTAAAAAGGATAAAAAGAGGTGGTGTTGCTAATAGAAAGTGATAGTGACAATGTGTAACGCCCCGTATTTCTTTATCGTGTCTTTCTGAGCTTTATTCGTCTCTTGCATGATTTAATTTGATTTTTATGAGAATTTAATATTCAATTATTTTATTTGCCATGCTTTAATTAAATATTTAATTATTTTAAATTCC
>CAOJCR014367963.1:0-19465 GCA_948330485.1 Euphorbia neoarborescens | reverse complement strand
AATCTAATGTAAAAGCTGAACCTAATGTAACATCCTAATGTAACTACTGAGGCTAATGTAACAACTAAAGCTAATTTAACACTCTAATGTAACACCCTAATGCAATAGATAAATCTAAAACACCACCCTAATGCAACATTTGTAACTAATGTAACCATAATGCAACATTTATAACCAATTCGACACTAAAATACAACAATTGTAGGAAATGCAATAGTTATACCTTATAGGACACTAAAATGCAACTAATGTAATAGAAAAAAGCTAAAAATAAATTTGTTCGCAAGTTATTCGACATTCTTGTTAGAATCCTTTATGAGTGATACATTAGCACCAAAAAAATATTACACAAAATAATTAAAAAATGAGTATTGCATTATAAATATGCAGCCGTTATAGTAGATCTTTTGTAACATAAAATGACGAGGTCCTGAGAATGGTGGCAACAGGATAGAAGACCTGAGTAAGGAGAGGCCATCCAAGATGTCGTTGGGAGCAAGAATGAACCGAATCAATACCAAAAAAGAGGTTGTTTGAGACTATATTGGTATGGAATGGTACAATAGAGAAGGGCTAACAATTCAGAGATTGTACTAGTATGAGACAATACAATTGAGGAAAAACCTAAGAGATTTGATAGGTATTACCTATACCCTCAGGATGCATCTTCTTTCCGGTAGCATATTTGGAAGAACTCCAAAGTTAAACGTGCTTGTCTTGGAGCAATCTCAGGATAGGTGACCTCCTAGAAAGAAATTTCAAAGAAACAGGCAAGTGAGGACTAAGCTTGTTGAAAAGACTTGTGATGGTTTATGGGGACGGTTATAAAATCTGAAATGCTACGGTTTGGTATCAGAGCCATCCCTCTACCAGTACGGTGTGTTTTGAGGACAAACCAGACAGAAGCTGATGGACCTGTAATGACCCGATCCTTAGAATGGTGGCGTCGGGGTAGAAGACTTGAGTAAAGAGTTGCCATCCAAGATGTCATTGGGGATGGAAATAAATCAAATTTACACCAAAAGAGAGGGTTTTTAAGACTGTACTGGTATAGGACGGTACAGTGGAGAAGGTCTAGGGATTTTGAGATTGTACTAGTGCGAGACAGTAAAATTGAGAAAAAGCTTAAGAGATTTGATGAGCACTATCTATACCATCAAGATGCATTTCTTTACTGTAGCCTATTCAGGAGAATTCTAAAGATAAATATGCTTGACTTGGAGCAATTTCAGGATGGGTGACCTCCTGGAAAGCAATTTTCAAGAAACAAGCAAGTGAGGATAAAGCTTGTTGAAAAGACTTGTGATGGTTTTTGGGGACAGTCGATCAAATCTAGGATGTTATATAACATTTTTAAATTTAATAGCTATTACAATAGTTCTTATATTACAGTTGTAAATTTTATAGAATATTGTTACAGTAGATATATACAAGTGTTACAATAAGTATAGTAGGTCTTATGTAACAGTTGAATTTGATAAAATGTTGTTACAATAGATACATATAGGTTTTACAATAGGTATAATAGGTCTTATAAAAGCAGTTGAATTTGATAGAATGTTGTTACAATAGATACATACATGCGTTACAATAGGTTTAATATAACAGTTGTGGTAACAATATTTATTGTAGCACTATCAGAAATATGCTATTATTTATAGACAAATTTGTTGGTAATCTATTAGTAATCTAAGAATATGTTGATATATGATAACAATTTTGCTAGTCATTAGAGATGATAAGCACTTTAATGATGATGTTGTAAGTAAATTATGTCTTTAATATACTACAAAAATGTATTTTTTATGGCCAAAAAAAAGAGTGAGGAAAAAAATTTGCCACAAAAACTACAAAGAGGACTTTATTAGTGTTGGAATAACAAATTCCCAATATATACGGTACTTATTAGTGGCAGTCATCTAAAGAAGCCACAAACAAAGACGCGCATCAAAATCTCTCTCTAATTTTGCCGGAAAAAGAATATAATAATTAAAATATAGTTAATAAAAAGAAAAAAAACCCTCACTCATCTTGCTTAAACTTCTGAGATTTTTATGAGAGGGAAAAGAAGGGCTTGAGGGAGTTTTCTCTTGGGATGGGGGTTAGATCTAGGTTTTCTTGAGAGAGAAAACATATATGAGTGGAGAGCATAGAGAGATTCAATAAAAGAGAGAACTCGAGAGATGATATCAGGAGTTTCCAGTGAGCATTTGAAAGAAGATTGAAGATCATTAGAGCTGAGCTCGTGACCAGAGAAGGATTTCTAGGGTCAGAAACCAAGAGAAAAAGCATTAGAGTTTCGGCATAACTATTAATCCATAAAACATCAAAGTGTTTTGATTTCTCTGTGATTTGTTTTTTTGTGCATCAGTTTTCTAGATTTTCTGTTTTCTTTGTTTGGTTTTTGATTTCGATGTTTTAGATTTTCGTTTTCTGATTTACAACACAAAAAATGTAGTGCATGTATTTTATTTGCATTTTATATGATTTGAACTTTGTTGTTTCATTTTATATGTGATATTCGATATTTATGTTTTGATTTTTAATGTTCTAAAAGCCTTCATGTTGTGTTTACTTAATTTTCTATTTTCTGCTTTCATTTTCTAACATCTGTATTCTGTATTTTGGATCTTCAATTCATTCTTTTTTCTGTTTACATTTTTTTTTTATTTCAGTCTTAGAGTTTTATAGTTAAGTTTATATTTCTGTTTGTATGTCTGTTTGTGACTTGTTTATTTTTGTTTCTTTACTCTGAAGTTAGGTTTATCAAATGATGACAGTGTACTTGGAAACAATGTTTGTCGCAACTGCATATGGTTATTATACATGTTTGGCAGGATTCTCACAAGTTTTAAATCTCTTTATTGATGGACACCGCCTATCAGTTTTTGAATCAATGTCTTATTCTTTATATGGCAAATAAAATTTCAGTCACAAATATGATTTCTATTATCTAATTCACTAGGATTATTAAGTTTATTTAACATATAATACACTTAAGATCAAAATCTATGGTATTTTTGAAACCATGAAAAATATTTAAGGCTTCTTTTTTGGTGAATGTGTAGAACAGAAAGCATCTAGCATTTTGACATAGTGGATTGAGTTTCATGTTTCCATAGCAATGTGAATGTCGAATATGCACATGATGCTGACAAGTATTGCTGATTGTCATTCTCCCTAACATCTTAGAAAAATTTCGAACTTTGTGTGCAATGCATGATATTTTGAAGAAATTATCTGTTGACATTTTTTGTTTTCCAAAGTTTTGAGTGGATTATAGAAGTAAAACCTATAAGGAGGTATTTTTTAAAGAGAGAGGGAAGAATAGAAACCATGCCAACTAGTTATGTTAAAAGATGGTATGAATTACAATGTGAATTTTAGGTAATCTTCCATATGCGTTTATTATTTAGTACTTCCCATTATCTGTATGTGTTTTTTGTTTTTGTTTAATCTTCTGTTTTTAATCTAGTTTTCTGTTTTCATAATCGGTAATTGTTTTTACATTTGATTTTTCAATTTATTTCATGTTCTCTAAATTTCTTTTCAAAGCCAAGGTGATTCTTGTATGTTTGTTTTGGTTTTAATTTTCAAAAAGCTTGTGTGATATGTTTAGTCAATTTTCTGTTTTTAACTCTCGTTTTTATCTTCTATTTTTTTTAGTATTTTCAATTCCCAACTTCGTTTTCTACATGATTCTTCGTTATGAATTTCAGGTAATCTTCTGTATGCGTTTATTGTTTAGCACTTTCTATGATTTTTATCCGGTTATTGTTTTTGTTTAATCATCTATTTTTAATCTATTTTTTGTTTTTACATTTGAGTTTTCAATTTGTTTCATGTTCTCTAAATTTATTTTCAGAGCTAAGGTGATTCTTGTATGTTTGTTTTTATTTTAGTTTTCGAAAAGCTTTTGTGTTTTGTTTAGTCAATTCTCTGTTTTCATCTCTCGTTTTTATCTTCTGGTTTTTAGTATTTTCAATTCTCAACTTTGTTTTCTACATGATTCTACGTTTTTAGAAAGCTTCATTTTCTACGTGTATATAATTGCAAATTTGTGTGGCAATAATACATATAAGTATATGACATTTGAGTTTAGATTCAGCCCTTAGCAATGGAACCATGTGTGTTCTTAGCAATGGCACGTTCTGGTGGAAAGCTGTTTCTTCGCTGGTACTCTTCTTTTATGATTTTCAAGTCAACTTCAGCCCTTGTGGCTATAACTCTAGTCAGAGACCCTTTATCTGTGCCTATTTTATTGATAGCCTGACGTAGGACCTTCCCAAAATACTTCTCTTATATGTACCAGGCAATTCACTGTTGCCCTTAGTAGTCCCATTAATTCATCCTAATGATTTTATGGTGATGTTTTTGCCACTAAATCTATAATATATGTAATGTAATTTTCCCACTAAAGATCAGTAATGGCAAAAAGAAATTTGCCACTAAAAGCATTTTTAAGTTTCTGGCAACTGGATTCACCATTAATATATATCTAATGATTTGCCACTAATATGTATCTCTTTTTGTGGCAAAACAATTTCCCACTAATATATGTGGCAAAATGGTTTTGTCACTAATTAAAACCTCTTTCTGTGGCAATTTATCAAAAAGAGTTTTTCCACTAAAAGCTTTAGTGTCGCACTTTATATGGTGAAATTTTGATGAAAATAATTTCGCTGGTAAAACTAATTAGTGGTGAATTCGTAACTTTTAGTGGCAAAATATTTTTTTACTAAATGACTAATTTCTTGTAGCGAATTTTTTTTTTTTGTAGTGTAGTAGGCATTTCATTACTTAAACTTTCACGAATGATTCGGATGCAATTCTTTTTGTTGATAATAGCAGCTTTTTTTGTAGTGTAATGGACATTTCATCGCTTCTTAACTTTCACGAGCAATTTAGATGCAATTTTTTATGCAAAAAATGCATTGAAAAGTAGTTTCAATTGACTATTTCTTCACACAAGAAAAATAGAAATGCAAAAGTATTGAGATATAACAATAGTGAAAGGTGTGGTGGGGGACTGAGAGAGTTAGATGTGACTTTACAAAAGTACACAAAGACAAAAGTATGTGGGTGCACATTTTAGTTAAGCATCAGACAACTGAATGGGCATTATCGTGCATTTCTGTTTACCCAAAAGGACATCGTTAGATTTGCTAACTTAGTTTGCATCCAAAAATATTATTTGTGATATGAATTCGGCTCAAGCATATCCATGTTTTATCTTGGTGGCTACTCATGAAAAATTTTCAGAGAAAAATGCTACTAGACAACATGTTTAAAACTACAAAGATCATTTGAGCAGGATTGATTATGAGGAGATAGATGTTGTTGTCAGTTTCTTTATTTAGACATGAAGAATAATTATATACATTGGACATGAGCTGATGTAAATACTAATATGGTGTCCCATGTTCATGGACATCCAAAAATAATCAATTTAAAACCTACGACTGGTTTATTAGCATTGATTCTACATATAAAATGAACAAGTGTAAGATTTCATTCCTTGAGATAGTATGGATGAATCCATATAGAAAAACTTCTTGATTGTAAACGCCATTATAAGGGATAAAATAGAGTTAAACTATATATTGGTGTTGGAAAAATTAAATTTTTATAGGGCTTAATATTCTCTGACAACATTGAGGTTGATGAGGCTAATTAAAAAAATATTTGTAAAAAATGACTATTTTCTTTGCACATATCATATTGAAGGCGCTCAAGTATAACACTTAAAAGCATCTCTTTCAGGAGCAGTGTACCCCGTCGATGTTAAGTAACAATCTGGTAGAGTCCAGGTATCAATCCACAGGATTTATACCACAAGCATCATTCTACTCGATATCCTAGACGTTTGAGCAAATAAAAATTGAAGATAAACTATGCTAAATCTAAACTAAACCTAATTAAGGTGATCCAGACTCTATAACTTTCCTCGAATGGGATGGGATATAGCTCAAATTAATAATAAACCCTAATTCATAGATAAACGATAAGTCATGCAAATCTATTAAACTCGAAAACCTAGATTTATAAGCTCCTAGCTTATTTCTCTGTTTTTCGCGGTAGGACTAGTTCCGGGGTTCAGAAACTAAGGGTCCGTAACTTTGTGGGTTTTTCAATTCCCTATGATTTCCAGGGTGTCAAACCTGGTGAGACTGGCTTATATGGACTCAGCAGATTAAATCCGTTCGAAGTACGAGATTAAATAAACAAGCATAAACATATAGCATTCAACGATTAATTATGAATAATAAAAATCGGAGATGCAGAGAATAATAATGAACCAATTAAATTGCAATTCGGTTGGGATTCACAACTAGTTAAACAATACAGAAAAAGATAAAGAACAGCCCTTATTGTACCGATAATCGGACTTCGACTGTTGAAAGCAAAATAATGGAGAAAATATCCCAAAACTAGAGTCAAGTTGTAGAAGAAATCTTCATCCAAGCAAAAAACCAAGTTCTAGAGATGTGGTGAGAAAGTTACATATGTATTGGATAAAGAAAAACCTAAAACAAAGTGTTCTATTGATATCCACTAAACAAGAAATAAAAACCCTAAAAAATAAAAGTCTGCATCAAAATCTCTCTGTCGGCATGAGGTCGTGCAACTCTAGCACGAGGTCGTGCAAGTCTTCTATCGTGCATTTCCTTCTGAATTGGCTTGCACGAGTCGTGCAAGTGGTGAACGAGGTCATATTTTTCTCCTTACATAGCACGAGGTCGTGCAAGTGGTGGCATGAGGTTGTGCAAGCCATTTGCCTTCCTACTGAGTCTTTTTCCATCCATTTGTATCTCCTTCTTTGCTTCGACTTGAGTTACCGACCTAATGCCTTCCCAAAGAAAACACAAACACCCGTAAAGGTACCACATAATCGAACTCAGCTAACACATGCAGAAGAAAAGATGGAAAGTGAACTAAAAACACAGAAAAATACAATAGGATTCCACAAACACAGAGACACTGCAAAATGCAATATACGACAAACAAACACGTAAATGATGTAGAAATTTCACCAAATATATCTAGAACCATACTGAAAAGATGAGGTTACACACGACCTCATCAATTACCCCCCCACTTAAGATCTTGCTTGTCCGCAAGCAAATAATTAAAAATTCAAAACATCAGTGACACTTTTGCCTGAACTATGCTAATTTACCAACCCTTAAGCATGTATCTATATCATCAAAGTTACATGAAACACATGTAGACAATAACTCTTATAAGACACTTTCAAGTCGAAACTGATCAAACGACAAGGAACATTTAGGATTTATATAACAACATTTTATCCTCACAAGTTGTCGCTACAAAATTGCTCTCATAACTAAGTGTATCCAAGAAAACACTCATATAATCATGCATATGCACATGACATGGCGAACTGATGACAATCCTAACATAGTCATTGGAAAAGAGGACAAAATCAGAGAACCTTTATGGCTTGTAATGTTAGAGGTTACGGGTTGGGCATGTCAGAAGTCAATTTAGGATTACAACCCCTCTATTCAAGTTTAAAATAGAATTTGGCTAATCATGGGTATACAAAGAAACATGAAAAGAATACAAATTCCCAACATTCGTCACCTATCAATAACGATGTACAGAGATGAAGGAATGAGACAAGAAAAGAGTGAGAGGACCCCACACTTATATAGAAATCATATCCCAGATTCAGAGGAAACAAATGGAGAAGTCTGAATCACAACAGATAACAAAGAACACATAAAGGTGAAGATTCCTTAACCATTCAGGAAAAGAAAATAATTTAACCACTTATAAACTCAAGAAGCATATGATTCTTAATATTTAGAAACCCCACCCCAAACAACAAAAGAGTAGCTGCTGATTTATTTGAACAAATAGTAATGATACAGAATAAAGAAAGAGATTTCTCTTTTTTGATTTTTGATTTTTTTTTAACATCGAAAAAGGTGATCAAATCAAGTATAAAGATAAAGAACATACCCAGAAATAAAGAATTGAATTCATTAACAAAAAAAACTAACTTGAAATTGAGGGGAGGATAAGTCGAAGGGAAAGTTACAGTGAAGGGATTTGGGCTTGTAGCTTTAAGGCATTTGCCTTGTAATATGGCTCATGAAAGAATAGGCTAAAGCTAAAATATAGGTGTTCTACGGGCTAGTAAGTGTTAGGTTCAAAAAGGTTAATATTTACAAAGAAGTGTAAAGTGTGTGAATGTATGGTTATACTTAAGCGTCTCCACATATTAAGCCCTGCTTATGCCAAGTGCAAAACCATACTGGGTTCTATGATCTAGCGTACAATGTATGATTACCTATCAGAAAAATAAAAACCAAAGTGAAATGGTTTCTTGGGCTCAAAGTCCTCACTTTATAGCGTAGGAGAGTTATAAGTGTTCAAGTTGCTTTGTTCTTTCATTGTTTCTAATCACTTTCTCAGTTTAATCATGGAAACGGCAGTAAATATTCGAACCACCATATATGACTATCCTCTTTATTTTCATGCAACCTACGTTGTTCATAACAGCTTATAAGGAAAAACAGGCTAATTCCCTGAATTCTTAATCAGAAATTCCATATTACCCACTTGAAAAAACAACGAAGTCCAATTTCGAGGATAGCTAAGCAATAATGAAATCCTAGTTCAGAAAAACTCATTGAGAAATTACACATCCAACACAAAATAAAACACGAAAAACTAGAATCAAAACAATAAAAAAAGCAAAAGCATAATCAAACATTCCTATATACATGCCATCAATCTTCAGCAAACAGCAACAATCAGCACTAACCTAGCATGCACCACAGAAGTAAAATACAGAAATATAAAAGGGAGAATTTCCCTTTCCCACCCTACACCTATAATGCACTTACTCCTGAAAGTACAATGGAATATGTGCCAAGGTGCGAAGAAGGAATGAGAGAACTCATCTCTGATTGTCCAGGTGGTGGTGGTGGTGTAGGAAGGAAGAAATAAAATTGAAATTACTTCAACATGCCGTATTTTCCATATAACACATCATGTTCCTTTACAAATAAATTTTATCGAGTTTGAAGTATGAAACTCAACATGTTAGGATTAAAATGCAGCGTGTTATGAAGTTTAAAATTTGGCCTTGAATTCCAGTAGGAAACACGCCAGCGTGTTCATAGAACACGACATGTTTTGCTTCAGAACTCGGCGAGTTACCTGTGAACATGACGTGTTAGGCTCATTTTCTTCACCACTTTAATTTTTTGTTCTCTTTTTCTTGCCAAATTGCTTCCACACCTTTTATTGACTTACACTTACACCCTAAAAATGCTAAAAACACAAAAAAAAACACAAACCGTAAAAAGCAAAAAATAATATACAAAGGTATGAAAATACCTGGTGCTGTGTTTATAGTCGAAATAGCTTAACTTTCCCAGCTGGTTGGGTGAGTAAAGGTCACTCTTTATCCCCAAAGGTCCTATGTATCCAACTAGTTGGGCTTGACCCTTCATTCACATGGACGGTCCAATTGAATGCTCCTTGATATCTCTTTCCCAATCTAACAACTTGTCCTCTTGTTCACCTGCTCAAAGAGATAAAACTGTTATGGGTAATTCAATGGGTGGGTGAATAAAAACATCTGGGAAATTAAGTAAAAGAGTTTTTGGCTCCAGATTTGGAGGATCATCCACTGATGACTTTGGCACTGGTTTGACATCCATCTTGTCAAACCTACTCTTTACCCAAGAGCAATCCACAATTGGTGCCTCAGCACCCTTATCATCTCTGAAGTCCTTCCCTTCATTGTTCTTACTGTACGTGCAAAGAGTCTCTTTCATACAGTCAATAATAGGGCAATAGGAGTCAAGAAAACAACATCCTAAAAATTTAGCGCATTTCTGTTCCAGCTCGGCTCCCTTAAGGGATAAAGGATTTTAGGTATATATGCCCTAACCGGAACAGAAACTTTCTTCTCAACTTCCACACTAAGGAGAGGGATAAAATCTGAGTTGGGGTTTCTTACCCCTCCTGACTTATTACTTACCTTTACAAGAGAAGGCTGGATTCCAGTATCAAAAGACGTACTCTCCTCCTACTTTCTACTTAGTAGGAAAAGTGAATCAGCTGTCTTCCAGGGGTGCTCATTCGGTTTTGGTTCAGTAGTACTAGGCTGACTACCTTGGGGATGCCCCTGTTGTTCCCTATATAGATGAGAAACCTGTTTTCCCATGTCTCTATAGTAGGCCTCGCGATCAACTAGTCGAGCTGATTGATCAACAAGTTAACTTGAAATGTCTTTTAACAAAGATAACACAATATCGTCTTACCTCTGAGGAGGCGGCTGCTATAGAGGTTAGTTGTATTGATACGCAGGGACCTCAACTAACCCCTGGTTGTAATGCTCATGAGGAAAATCGAAAAAAGAGTTCAACACATTTTGATTATTTATATTAGAAAAACTGGGGTGCTGAATTCTCCTTCCATAACTATTATTGTTATGATAAGCTGAGTCATAAAAGTTCTGAGTATAATACCTGTGATTACCTCCAATGTAGCTTACCGTTTCTTTTAACTGGGCAAACGGATCACCTGATCTATATTCCTGACTTGGATGGTCTCCGCCATAAGTTATACCCATCAACGATTGAGGTTGCGGTACGCCAAAATTCATCCAAGCCATCAACAAATCCAAAATGTCATTCATATCTTCCAAAGTTGTATCTCGGCGTCCCGAATCTGTAACCTGGAACTCACCTTTTGAAGAAAAATTAGTTTGCCAAATTGTAAAATTGAACTACACGAGGATATATATAAAAAAAATAACAAACAAAATATATACAAAACCATAAGTATTCACAAACAAATAAGCAAATTTACAGGATACAATACTCAATCCAACTATTTGGCCTTTGGTTCGATGTTGCAGAAAATAAATCCCCGGTAACGGCCTTGACGGTGCCTAAGTGTTACACCTGAAAGCATCTCTTTCAGGGGTAATGTACCCCGTTGATGTCATATGGTAGAGTCCATGTATCAATCCACGGGATTTATACCACAAGCACTGATCTACTAAGTTTCCTAGTTGATTGAGTGGATAAATAAGGTCGATAATTAACTACATTAAATCTAAACTAAACCTAAGTAAGGTGATCCAGATTCCTAAACTTCCCTGGAATGTAGTGGAATGGAACTCCATTCAATAATAAAAATAGGTTAACATATGACTGTTATGCATGCAAAAGTATCAAACTTGCAAACCTAGCTTCATGAGTCCCTAGCCTATTTCTCTATTTTCCGCGGTAGTACTAGTTCCAGGATTCAGACATTAAGGGTCTATAACTTTATGGATTTTTCACTTCCCTACGATTTCTAGGATGCCAAACCTGGTAAGGCCGACTTATATGAACTCATAAGGTAGAACCCTTTCGAAATACGAAATTAAATACGATTGTAAACATGCACATATTAACTGAAAATATTATTAATCAAAGATAAACAAAAATAGATGTAACACAAATCTAAATCTCTATCGTGATTCATAACTAGCTAACACTACAATAGGAGAGTTAGAATAGCCCTTACTATACTGCTAACCAGACTTCGGCTGTCAGACACAAATCGGTGGAGAAAATCTCCCAAAACTAGAGCCAAGTTGTAGCAAATTTCTTCATCCAAGCTAAATCCGAGTTCAAGGAGGTGAAGAGAGAAATTACAGAGTTTTTGGATAACCCTAATATAGAATTATAAAGTTCTATTTATAGTTTAAGCTAATATGGAAATAAAATCCCCAATAAATAAAAGTCTTCTCCAAATCCGCAACAGTACACGAGATCGTATAGATTGTATATGAAGTCGTATACCTCTTCTGTTATCTCAAGCCAATTTGCATTCCTCTACATGAAGTCATGTACATGAAACACGAAGTTGTGTAACTCTACATGAGGTCGTGTACTTACAATATGAGGTCGTGTAGGTCTTCTGCTTGGTTTGCCATCTTAATGTCAAGTACACGAGGTCATGTAGATTTTACACGAAGTCATATAGGTCTTGTTTTTCCTATAACTTTTTCATACAATGTGGAAATCCAATTTTTCAAGATCTTTTAGAAATCTAAGAGAATTATCTTCAATTTTGTCTCTAATAAGAATCTTCAAATTTGGCCACTAAAAGTTTTGAAATTCGCTCCAAAGTTGATAGATGAACATTTAAGCATTAATTGGACTTCGTTTATGTACCTCAACTCATGCCCATTCCGAGTCTCGAACACTACATTCTCTAGCTCAATAAACATGTCAAGATATAAAAGCCCTAGTCTTAAAGATCTCGGACCAAAGAAAACCAGAACAACAAAAAATAACAAAAACTATACACAAATGCAAACATAAACAAAAACAGAAATATGCATGAAATGCAACACACAGATGCCCAAAATCCTGTCAAATCATCCATAAACAAGGTTCTATAATGCAAGAATATAAGGTCAAACCCGACCTTATCAGCGGTAGCAAGGGAATCTGATGAGCAAATAAAGAAGCTAATATCTATCTCCTTGATATGATGTGCAAAGTACATGTATTTAGCATATAAAACAACCATAAATCATGCGTATTTTGTGTGTTTAACGAGTGTTTTTTTGTTAGAAAGTATATTTTGCAAGGTTTTCAAGACTCAAAATGATAAATTGACATCTAAGAAGAGTCAGGACAAACAGGTTAAGAAACAGATGAAAAATAGATAAAGGAGCAAAAATAAGGAAGAATAGGCAGGGATCAGTCGCGACCGTGACCCTATCTATCTCGATCGTGACATAAGGCAGAGTGAAAGACTAATTTGACAGGGTTCTGTCACGATCGTGACCTTCGCATAAATTTCAGCCAAAGTTAACAGGGATCTG
Organism: Euphorbia neoarborescens; assembly: GCA_948330485.1. Taxonomy (NCBI): domain Eukaryota; kingdom Viridiplantae; phylum Streptophyta; class Magnoliopsida; order Malpighiales; family Euphorbiaceae; genus Euphorbia; species Euphorbia neoarborescens. The sequence goes on along the minus strand of CAOJCR014367963.1, from coordinate 6,591 downwards.
ATGCGATTGTGACCTCCTTTGTCGCAGTCGTGACCTGCTCAAAATCTGGTGATTAATCCCAATGGTCAAGACTAAAACGAATATTGTATTCCCTCCTTCTTCCCTCTAAATTAATCCTTATCCCTTCTCAACTAATCCTAACACGTCCTAATCCCTCTAAAACCAACCAAATCACATAATTAACACCTAAAAACTCTAAAAATAGCCATCAAACTCAACATTTTCTATAGATTTTGAGAGAGAGAACACACTCTACAAAGAAATACAAATTTAGAGAGAGAAAGAGAGAATCTGAAAGGGACAAAGTCTATAGATATTTAGAAGATTCATAGGATTAAGAAGAATCCTCTACATCCAGAGAAGGCACCCTTCTTGTATGGGAAAGGGTTACAACTCAATAAAGAGTTGTACTCTTTTCCATGGCTTCACTTTTTTGCATTTTCTGTTTTGAATAGACTTAGTCATACTCTTTGTATTTAATCACTTACTTGCATGAAATTCCCTTGAGTGATGACAAACTCCCTTTGGGCAATCTCTATAATGATTGATAACCCTTATATACATTGAATATAAGAGTTTTACTGCAAGAATTCTTTATATTCTGTGCTGTTCTTTAAACACGTTATTCTTGAAATTAGATGGAATTGGTTGATGATATTTTATGATTCTTTGTTTGATTCTTGGTTTAAATGCTACATATACATATTGAGTTAATCAGCACCATGTGTATATGGAATTAGAATGAGTTTTTATGTTGTTTGAGAAGATAACATGAATATAATGCATGTATGTTCAAATGCATGAAGTAAACTTGTGATATTGTATGTTGTTATAATAAAAAATGATATAATGTTACATGTTTGATTCATGCACAAATTAGATAGAGTTAATTATACAAAATCTAATGTTTAAGTCATTGTAATAATCAAAAGATGATATTTCTCTATGCACATGAATCATAAATAAAGTTTATTGATTTACAAGATTAGTCTACAGAAAACTTAAGTAATCAAGTCATTCTTAATAGATTATGGGTTATGATAAAGATGCTCTTGTGTATTTATGATTTGATGTAGGATTCACAACAAAAATCAACTTTAAGATTACCATAAACAGAATATATGAATATACAACTTGCTTTGCACGTTTATCCTTGTAGGATCGATACTCGGACTTAAGAAATCCATTTTATATTACTTGTATTACCCGTATACTTATGGAATTATGAGAATTTATGTCATAAAGACCAAATATATCTGGGTATATGCATAATCGACCATTACATGATATAATACTATGTAGTAAATTTGCACCAACTTTTTGGCACCGTTGCCAGGAAATTAACGGTGACAGTGGGTAGAAGTATTCAAAATCTGATTTATGGATATTATATGTAATATATGTTGTTTATTACGTGTTATATTTTACATTCATTAATTGTTCTAATCATTTTCTATTTACTTTTTGAAGCAATCATCAGAGTTAGCGATGGAGAATCAACAAGTGCCTACACTTTTAGATTTTGTTACTCTAAACGTAGACAACATTCAAAGTGGAATAATTTCACCACCAGTGGATGTGTCGAGTTTTAAGATTAAGCCTGCCTTACTTGCCATTTTACAAAATAATGTAACTTTTCATGGTTTGGTAGACGAGGATCCTAATACTTATATTGCTGGATTTTTAAAAATATTTGACGCATTTAAGATTAATGGGGTTTCTACGGAAGCAATTGGCCTCCGATTATTTCCCTTCACTCTTAAAGATAAAGCCAAAATATGGTTGCATTCATTATCTCTTAATCTATTAACCACTTGGGGGGAATTGGCACATGCATTTTTTACCAAATATTTTCCTTTTACCAAAACTGCATTTTTGATACGAGAGATTGTCACATTTATTCAACACCAAAATGAGACTTTGTTTGAGTCATAGGATAGGTATAAGGAGGTGTTAAGAACATGTTCTCACAATGGGTTACCAAAAAAATTCTCATGCAAACATTTTATAATGGTTTAAACCCACCAACTCGTGGCGTGATTGATATCTGTACGGAAGGATCATTGATAAGACGTACAGCGGATTCAGCATTCGAACTTTTGCAAGAAATTGAAATAAACCATAGCATGTGGCCATCTGAACAAATTACGATACAATCTTTTCAATCTAAGATTCAACAACTTGATTCTAGTGTCACTTTTAAACTTATTCAAGACCAATTTTCTGCATTTATACAAAAAAATTGTTTCTTTAAGTTTTAATATGAGCATACCTTATTTTTGTCATGAATTAAAGCAAACTCATTGTAAAGAATCTAGTCACATTTCTAAGGATGTGTTAGCCTAAATGAACTATATCCAAGGATAAGTTTACAGCAAAATAAGTCCTAAGAAATGTAACCCGAATTCTAATCAGATAGAAGATAAACATGATCATGGCAAACTGGGTTTGTTAACAACTAAATTAGACCAATTTATAGATGGTTTAAATATCAAGTTAAAAGGACAAGATGAGAACTTTATAAAACTAGAATCTAAATTTGATACATTATCGGCTAATCATGGAACTTCAATTCATGATTTGGAAATACAAATAGACAAAATGCCTCATGTTAAACCAAATTATGAAATGACCGTCATACCATATGTTAATGGGAAGGGTTCTATAGATCATGTAAAAGCTATAACTCTTCGATTGGGTAAAGTTGTAGAAAATTTAGATCCTTCGGGTATAACCACTAACATTATTGTTCAGAATGTTGAAGAATTTGAAGCAAGGTAAAAAAAGAGGTTCAACTGAAAACTAGTATGGAGCAAAAAGAAGAAGTTACACTAACTTATCAACCTCCTCCATCATTTCCATAAAGACTCAAGCAAAGGAATCAAGATAAGCAATTTCTTGAGTTTATTGACAAGATAAAGGATTTACATATTAATCTTTCATTTATGGAAGCAATCACATAAATTCAAAATTACGAAAAATTCATAAAAGAACTCATTTCTAAGAAACGTAATTGGGAGAATGTGTCAACAATTAACTTAACAGAAGATTGTAGTTCCATAATCTCTAATGATTTTCCTACTAAATTAAAGGACCCCAAAAGTTTTACTTTGCCATGCAAATTAGGAAATATTGAATTTCCTTGTTGCTTGTGTGACTTAAGGGCTAGTATAAATCTTATGCCATTATCGATTTGTAAACAACTTTATTAGATGAAGTGAAAAGAACTAAAATGGTTTTGCAACTTGCCAATCAATCTATTACTAGACCATATGGTATAATTGAAGATGTTTTAGTTCAAGTAGGAAAATTTATTTTTGCCACAGATTCTGTAATATTAGACTTCATACATGATATGAAATGCCCTCTCATTTTTGGAAGACCTTTCATGAATACGGGCCATGCTATAGTTGATGTTTTTGCCAGAAAAATTATGTTGAGAATAAGAGATGAAAAGGTAGAATTTTGTATGAATAAAACCTTCATATATCCTATGGAAGATGATACATGCATGTATATTTATGTGATTGATTCATGTGTGCAAGATTCTGATTCTTTTGATGCAAAGCATGACATATTGCTTATTGAAAATAAAGAAGTGAATGAAAATGAGGAATGTGAAACAAATGACAAAATAAGCATTGAACCTTTATTTCAGGATGAGGGACCTATTCCTTCTTCTATAGTAAAGCCTCCCAATGTTGAATTAAAAGAGCTCCCTAATAATTTGAGATACTCTTATATAGGTGAACAACACACTTTATCTATAATAATTTCTAGTAAACTTGATAAACAACAAGAAGAAGAGTTGCTAAAAGTTGTTAGAAAAATAATAAAGAGTATAAGATGGCAAATTTTAGATTTAAAAGGTATTTGTCCGAATTTGGTAATGCATCATATACATTTAGAAGAAGGATATATACCAAAAGTGGCTAGGAAAATAAGATTAAATCCAAACATGAAAGAGGCAGTAAAGAAAGAAGTAATCAAATTGTTAGATGCTGGAATTATCTACCCTATATCGGATAGTGAATAGGTAAGTCCGGTATAAGTAGTATCTAAAAAGAGTGGTATGATCGTAGTGAAAAATGATAAGAATGAACGTATACCAACTAGAGTAACTAAGGGGTAGAGAATATGTATTGCTAATAGGAAACTAAATTCTCCAACTCGAAAAGATCATTTTCCTTTACCTTTCATTGATCAAATGTTAGAACATGTTGCTGGCCATGTATATTATTTTTTCCTAGATGGATTTTCTGGATATTCTCAGATTTTTATCAATCCATCCGATCAATATAAAACCACTTTTACATGGCCTTTTGGTACTTTTGCAAATCGACGCATGCCATTTGGTCTTTACAGTGCCCCCCTACATTTCAAAGATGTATTACTTCTATTTTTAGTGACTTGGTTTAAAATATTATAGATGTCTTTATGGATGATTTTACTATTTGTAGAGATTATTTTCATGCATGCTTAAACAATCTAGATAAAAAATTTTCACGATGTGAGGAGACTAATCTTATTTTAAATTGGGAAAAATGTCATTTCATGGTATATTAAGTGTGACGACCCTAACTATTATACGCAAAGGCGGGATCAATGCACCAAGTTGGAATCATCAAAATGTAAAAATGCGGAAATACTAAAAACCCTTAAATTTATTTCTAACAAAACGAACCAGCTCCAAAAAAAAAGAAACCAAAGAAAATATTCTTACAACTGATAATAAGTTCTCAACCAAAACTAAAAAAATTAACTGAACAGGAAATCCTAACCAACTCTTCGCTCAAATCCCGAAGACAAGTCCCAACATAGCAGTCATGCTTCACCTGCATCATCTAAAAAATATTCGCCACTTAGTGACGAGCAACTAAGAAAACCATGTGCATACGTTCAAAAATTAAATAGGAACGAATGACAAGTGTAAACATTCTTAAAAAAGAACTTAAATCAGAAATAAGAATTCATATGACAAGGCTTACTAAAACAAAAATTTGTTGAATACCAAAACCGAATAAAACAAGAAATAAGTTAAACTCATAAAACATTTCTAAGTAAACCAAAATCAACACTTTTCGAGTATTAGTTGAACAACATTAATTGTATTGGCACAAATATTTGGGAACAAATCGCGGCTCCCGACCCTTGGTGAACAAATCGCGACGCACCTAACTTAATCAATGGGAACAAATTGCGGCTCCCAACCTATAGTGAACAAATCGCGGCTCCCAACCTATAGTGAACAAATCGCGGCTCACTTACAATCATATGTCTAAGAATGGCCAAACTCTCCTAATGACAAAGAACAAATCGCGGCCCAATGCCAACAGGAACGACAAGACCCCTACTCAACAAATCGCAGCTAAGTAGGCCATCATGGATAGAAAACAAATCGTAGCACAGTGTCAATGAAGAGGTTAAATAACAAAGGGTCAAATAATAAGGGTAGTGCTGTCCAATTGTCAGACAAATCGTAGCCTAACAATTACCAATAACAATAAACATTGCTGGACAAATCGCAGCCCAACATTATAACAAAACATTTCAAAAACCAACAATACGGTAGGTGTCACTATGGTCTTGCCCTCAATAATTATAGCCCTATGTCTTAAGAGTTCATAGGATTTGGAATCACCCAAAAACGAGTTACACAACGGGAGAAAACTCTAAAATACAAAAAGTTGTGCAAAACTGAAATTTCAACAAAATATCAAGAAAACTAAAAGTAAAGTTTTTCAAAACTCCAAATTGGTACAAATGAAAAACGAAATTCATCAATAGCATAATAAAACAATTAAGTAACATAATGATTAACAATTTCATCCAATCCATACCGAATCGAAACACAAATCCAACAAGAGTTACAAATTCACACAAAACCTAATTTACACCAATCATGCAATTCCCAATTCAAACTTTGAATGTAAACATAGGGTAAGTTAGTTACCTCGAAAAGGAAAAATCCAAATTAGAGAAACGAAATCGAGAATAGAAAAGAAGGGTATCCCAAGAACTGAATTCACACCACACCCGAAACACAATGCTAATGGAATTATCAAGAACAATGCGAGAGTAAATCAGAATTGCCTCTTAAGAAGAATAGGCTAAAACAAAAGGGAAAAGAAAAGTTTATATACCTCGATAGAACGAAGAGAATAGGTTATCAAACAAATGCAAGAACCGAACGGAGGGGGAAAAGGATGCAGCCTAACACAGAAACAAAAAATGGAGCAATACATGAAGCCGAAACATATGAATGATTTAAAAACGAAGAAGAAACACAATCTTTCTCTCCTATCTCTATGATGGCCAAAAATTTTCTTAACAGAGGAGGAGGTGAAGAGGATTAAGATGCTTAAATAGGGAAGATGGGGTGGATTAGGGTTAAAGATGGGCTTAACACAATTTAATTAAGAATAAATAGGATGATGGGCCTGAAAAAAAGAATCGGGGTTAACCAAGATGGGCTTAAGAATGGAACCCACAACATTGACAGCCATAATATAAATAACAATAATCACATTAATCATCCCATATTTGAAAATAAAACATTAATACACAGGCAAAAGTCATACATAAAAGTTC
>CAOJCR014367588.1:0-10555 GCA_948330485.1 Euphorbia neoarborescens | reverse complement strand
AAGGCAAAAGTGGCAACATTCTGTCAATTGGAGAAAATTGCCTACCACGATGTGTTGATTTGTTCAACACAACGTGGTAGGTCTAAAATTGAAGTTGTCCATTTTTTTGTTGTCACGACGTTTCACCTAATGACGTGACATGACAAGCTAAATCTCAAACAAAGGGGTGAACATTCTATCAATTTGGAGAAAATAGCCTACCACGACGTGTTGATTTATTCAACACGGCGTGGCAAGCATAATGGGCACACGAGAGATTTTAAACCTTCCACGACATGTCACTTAAGTGACACGATATGGCAGGAATGATTATCAGATTTTTTATTTTCAAAATCCATAAAAAGCCACAATTTCCCCCTTCTTTCCCCAAATCGATTCATAAACTATAAGTTCTTCCTCTTCCTCTCCCTCTCCCTCGACCTCCTCTCTTAATTTCCATCAAATCTTCTTCATTCTCCACCCAATTCACCATGCCTCAGACTAAGAAAATATCAAGGAAGGACACCAAGGGGTCTCGCCCAACGAAAATCCCTTTTATGACTTCAATGGCCTCCGTCCCAATGGAAATCTCTCATCGACTCCACTGCCATTTCCCTCTATACTCAAAGGAAGAAGGTAATAGGTACCAATCCCTTTCTCTCCTTAAGATAATGCCATTTAAAATGCTTAAATTTCCTATAAAAGGGGAGTCTCGAAATAGGGATTAGGTCACTACCATGATTAGTCGTGCCGGGTGGAGTGTTTTCTATAAAGGGTAGAACTTGGTGTTTAGGGAACTTATGCATGAATTTTATACCACATTAAAGTCGATTATTGATGATATGACCCTAGACAAAACCATTCAGTTTCATTTAGGAGGCTGGGAACACATAGTTACTCTCGCTTTAATGTCAGAAATAATAAGAATCACAGGTGGTAAATTTGCATGGCCGGAGGGCAAGGATGCCCGCTCAGTATGGGCCGAGCTATGTGGTGGCCCATATGATAACAAAAACCTGAGATCCTCTAGGATAAACTCTAAACCTCTATTCCTTTAACATAAGATGATTTGCCATAATTTTAGTGGAAATTTTGAGTCGGATAAGGTAAATGAGGGTGAACTTTTAATCTTAAGTCGTATTATAGAGGGGAAACTGGTTAATATTGGCTACTAATTGGCGGATGTGTTCCATCAAACAGCACATAAGCATACACTACGCCACCTGGGGCTCGAGCATATCATAACTAGGATTGCCTATCACCTCTTTGGACCCACATGCAGTTCTTATATGCCTCTTCTTCTTTTCCTGCTGAACCTAGTTGGAAGGTGCTGGGTAAGTGCCCTTTAGTGGGTGATGATCCGACTGATGCCGATTATGAGGCAACTGAGGAGAGAAAGAGGAGTCCGAGGATGAGTCCTCTGATATGTTCACTTTTGAGAAGCAGATGGAGGCACATATGGACATTTAGCAGGATCAGATAGGACGATTAGCAGATAGCGAACATCAATGGCAGTTGGAATGGGGCGCGTGGCAGCAAAAGGATGCGGAGTGAAAGGACCAGATGAGCACTTCGATGGGTCGTCTAGAGGACACAGTGAGCCATCCTGGATAGTGAGGTACACCCTTTCTGCTCCTGTACTTGAGTCCCTTAATTCCATTGCACATTCGAGATTAAGTACGATTTCAAGTGGGGATAGAAAAAGGGTTCTTCTTACCTTTTAATTTCTTTGTTTTTTTATGTTTTTGTGTGATGTTAGGCATTATGGCTGCATTTATATATATTTGTTTGCATGATTATGAATGTTTTCTATATATGTTGCCATGGGTTGTGAAATGTAGTTGAGCTACCCCTGAAGCTAGACTTTTGTGCTTGAATTCGGAGTGAGTAAAAGGGAATTTACAGATCTCAGTATGCATGATTAGCCTGTTTTTTCCAATGAGTTAACCCTTGAGATATGTATTATATGTTTAATCATAAGTATGATATTACATGTAGTGGTTCGACATTCGGAGCATGTTTTCAAGTTTTAAACTGTAATAATGTCTAGGAACACCAGTTGGATCAAATAACCGCAACCTTATACATATATTTGCTTGAGTGACCACAATTCTTGAGCATATAATGACCATTTCACATCGGTCTTTAATATTTCGTGAGATAATTTTGCATACATGCACTAAATCATGGAACCTAACATTTGTCTTACACTTGGCATAACTAGGGCTTAATATGTAAAGACCCTTAGGATTAACCACACATTCACACACTTTGCACATTTTCTTGTACATTTAACCATCTTTGAACCTGATATATACTAACTAGGCCGTAGAACACCCATATTTGAGCTTTAGCATGTTCCTTCTTTGCCACATTACAAGGCGAAAGCCTTAAAGCTACAAGCCAAATCCCTTCACTGTAACTTAACCTTTCGACCCATCCTCTCCTCAATTTTAAGTTAAATTTTAGTTATCAAACTTCACTTCTCTATCTTTGGGTATGTTCATTAAATCGTTGAAAATTGAGTCGGTCATTCTTTCTCCTGTGTATTGTGTTGTGTGAAAGTAATAAAAGAAAAAAAAAAGAGAAAAGAAAAGAAAGAGAAAAATAAGTACGAATGAATATAATAAAAAAATAAAAAAATAAAAAGGAAGAAAAGGGGTTATAATTTATCATTGTGTGTTTCTCTGTACGAATAAGTTTAGCAACTTCTCTATTGTTGTTTGGGTGGGTTCCTAATAATGAAACTTTGTGCTTTTCGGGGTTTACAAGTAGCAAATGAAATACAAATCTTTCATCTCAAATTTTCAAAGGAACTTTCATTCGTATGTTCTTCCTTGTTATCTTTTGAAATTGGGAGTTCTCGATTTCTTATTTCCAAATTTGGGGTATATTGTATATAAGTGTGGGGTTATTTCTTATCTCTTCCTTTTCATTCCGATGATTCTAAATTCAGTTGTGAATAGTAGAAATGTTTGGTCCACTCACGTTTTCTTATATTTCTACCCGTGATTAACCAAATTTCGTATTGAACTTGGATTGAGGGGTTGTAGAACTAAATTGACTTTTGACACACCTGTCCCTTAACCTCTAACATTACAAGCCATTAATATTTTCCAATGATTGTGTTAGGATTGCCATTAATTTTCCATGTGATGTGCATATGCATGATTTTATAAGTGTTTTCTTGAATACACCCTGTCATGAGATCATTTTTTAGCGATCACTATGAGGTTTACATTCGATCATATAAATCCTAAATGTTCCTTTTCGTTTGAGCAGTTTAGACTTGAAAGTGTATATCTTGTAAGAGTTGTTGCATATGTGTCTTTTATATGACTGTGAAAAACTATGATGCATGCTTGAGGGTTGGTGAATTGGTGTAGTTAAATCAGGGCTAGATTTTCAGGTGAAAATGAATGTTGTGGTTTTGGATTTTCGTTATTTGCTTGAGGACAAGCAAGGTCTTAAGTGGAGGGTAGTTGATAAGGTCGGTTTAGACCTTATATTCTTGATTGTATTTCATATCATTCGATGATGTTCGTAGTTGTTTTCTGTCATTTCGTCTCATGTTTAGGTGTGTTTTTATATGTTTTGTTCTTTTATTCCTTTTTATTGGTTTTTGTTAGTTTTAGGATTATGTTGTAGATAACTTGACTTATTTTTAGGGCTCCCATGTTCATTGATATTTTATACTCCTGTATATTGGTGCGGTGATGTGTTTTAGTGTCTTTAGAAGACACGTTTTGGAGTTGGAACAGCAAAGTGGAACGCGGGAGCTTAAAAGAAGGATATGTGAGTTGAAAGAAGACCTATCACGACTTATAGAGCATATTGATACGTTGTGATAGGGATAAATGGCAAAGAAGAGAAAGAAAGCAAGGAACTGAGAAATTTAGCCTGCCATGTCGTGTTGAGTTTGTTGCCACAACCTGGCAGGCATTTTTGGCAAAGAGACAGAAGACTTCAAAGGATTTGTGAAATTAAGCCTGCCACGATGTGGCACATTAAGTGACACGACATGACAGGGTCAAAAAACTGCAGAAAATCAGAACTCTCATCTATTTCGATTTATTTTTGTAGAGAACATATAAATAGCAGGAGAAAACCCTATTTTTGGTATCTTTTGTCATTCAACTTTTGCTAAGAACCCTAGCTAAGTTTTTGCTTTTCTTTGTGAGGATTATGGATTTATTTAATCGAAAGATTATACTTGGAATCTCTACCTTTTGTGGATCATTGATTTACCTTTGTGAGTGAACTTTCTTATAGAGGATCCCCTTTACGCATGATTTCACTCAATCCAGAGTCCACCGCATTGATAACGAGTTTGAATAAGATTTTCTTAACTCAATCTTCGTCTTTGATGCGAGTTGTGATCTGCTTAGAAATTATGTTATGATTGTATTCATTGATATTCATATTTGAACTTGCAATTGAGATTAGGGTTTGTGTTTGTTAATTGATTAATTGTTATGCAAGCGTATTTGATAGCCTCGTAAAATTGATAATCTCTTTGGTTCATATCTGTTACGCAATCTAGCTTGCAATTGGAAAACCGGGAGGACTGACAATCCTGCGGAACTTAAGCGTACTTAGTTTCTGAATCACAGAACTAGGCAGGCCGTTAGGATAACCTTACCCTAGATGCTTAATATGGTAGGAGTAACTATCGAAACCATGCATTGATATTGATTTGATTGCTTGCACTGCGTTAATTGTTGATTGTTTGCTAGATTAATAAGATTTCATCGCGATTAATATTCATAGGTCGGTAGAATATTGGCTTTCCGTTGAATTCCGTTATGTTTAATTGGTAATTAATCGTAGTTAGGAGTAGTGTAACATAGTTTAGATTTATTGATTATAGCCTATAACACGCTAAAACCCTAGTTGAGACTATGTAGTGGTATTTTCCTTGTGGGATCGATACCTGGACTCTAGAACCAAATTTATTACTTGATATTGACAGGGTATATTGCCCTAGAGTTGAGTGTTCAGCATAATTAACTATTATCTTAAATCTATATCACCACTGACGCGACATCAATGAAGACCCAAAGATGGTATCCATTTCAAAGGACCTCTCACCCAGCGAACGAAAGGAACTGATTCAAGTTTTTGAAAGACATGTTGAGGCATTTGCTTTGACCTATGAAGACATGTCGGGGATTAACAGAGAGATCGCAGAATATATAATTCACATAGATCCTAGAATTAAACCAGTGAAACAGAAGCTACGAAGAATGAGATCGGAATGGGCTGAGAAAGTCAAAGAGGAATTGGCTAAGTAGATCCAGGCTAAGTTCTTAGAAGTGGTTGATTATCCTGAATGGTTAGCCAATATTGTACCAGTGGCCAAAAAGGATGGATGAGTCAGAGTATGTGTTGACTATCAGGATCTAAATAAGGCCTCACCAAAAGATGACTTCCCCTTACCTCACATAGATGTTCTGGTTGACAGCGTCGCAAGAGCATCAATGTACTCCTTTATGGATGGATTTTCTGGGTATAATCATATCTTGATGAATGTAGTAGACAAGGTCAAAACAGCTTTATCACAAAATGGGGCACTTATTGCTACTAAGTAATGCCATTCGGGTTGAAAAATACCGGAGCCACTTATTAGAGGGTTGTCACCATACTACTGCATGATATGATCCATAAGAAGGTTGAATTATATGTCGAAGATATGGTAGTCAAAGCAACAAATTAAGAAGATCACCCTTCTGTCTTGGGCAAATTTATAATCAGAATCGAAAGATACAATCTCCGACTCAACCCGAAGAAGTGTGTGTTCGGTGTGACTTCTGGAAAGCTACTGGGACACTTAGTCAATCAGAGAGGAATCGAAATGGATCCAAACAAAATCAGAGCAATTAGAGACATGCCCTTTCCGAAGACAGAGAAGGAAGTTAGGTCGTTCCAGGGGTCACTACAGTATGTCAGCAGGTTTATAGCAAGGCTAACAATGGTTTGTGAACCAATCTTCAAGCTTCTCAGAAAGCAGCTGCCAGTAGAGTGGAATGATCAGTGTCAAGTTGCTTTTGAAAGAATCAAAGAGTATCTGTTGAATCCATCAGTGTTGAAACCTCCTACACCCGGGAAACCTCAAATCCTGTACTTGACCATCGAAGATGCAGCTATGGGGGATATGCTCACACAAGAGGGGGAGGATAAGAAGGAATATCCCATCTACTATTTGAGCAAAAAGCTACTGGAGTATGAGGTTGAGTACATCATTGTGGAGAAAACTTGTGCCGCAATGGTGTGGCTTACCAAGAAGCTCCGCCACTACTTTCAGTCCTAAAAGATTCAAGCTACAGTGAAGATTGACCCAATGAGATATCTTTGTTACACCCTAGCCCTAACTGGAAAACTTTCAAGATGGTTTCTCTTATTGTCAGAGTTTGATGTGGAATACATAACCAAAAAGGTAATAAAAGGCAGAGCCATAGCAGAATTTTTTGCCAACCATCCTTTGGAATCAAACTACGAAGAAGACTTAGAATTCCCAAATAAGCAATTGACACTGGTCGAGGCAAAACCAGACAGATGGACAATGTTCTTCAATGGGGCAGTGAACCGACGAGGAGTAGGGCTCAAGATAATCATCGTGACACCTCAGAATGAGATCATCCCACTTTCCAAGCAGCTTGAATTCTTTGTAACCAATAACGGGGCAAAGTATGAGGCGTGTTTGGAAGCACTCATAATGCTAGGGGCACAGGAAGCTTTGATAATTGGAGACTCAGCTTTGGTCATTCGGTAAGCCAAAGGAGATTGGGAAATTAAAGAAGAGACTCTCTAACCTTACTTAGAAGCAGTGCAAGAAAAGGCCAACACATTATGTAAATGTGAATTCAGACATGTACCGAGGGTAGAAAATCATATGGCTGATGCATTGGAAACGCTATCCTCCATGTGGGAAGGCCCTCAGTCGCAACCTATCCAGCCATTGATATTAGAAACCTCTAAGGTTCCTTTCCACCAGAAATCAGCAGAAACAGTAATGGAAATATATGGGGATCCATGGTATTAAGATATTGTACAGTTTCTACGGTCAGGACAGTGCCCAGAAGGGGCTACCTCAGCTGACAAAGTCTCCTTATAGAAGTTGGCAGCTTAGTTCAGACTACACGAGGCGCAGTTATTCAAGAGAAATGTAAATGGATTACTATTGAGATATCTACCCGAAGCAGAAGAAAAGCACGTCATGGTTCAAGTCCATACAGGGGTATGCGGACCTCACATAAACATATTGGCTCTAGAGAGGAAGATCTTAAGGCAAGGATACTTTTGGCTTACCCTGCAAGCCGATTGTATCAATGAAGTCTGAAAGTGCTACGAGTGCCAGATATAAGGAGATCTCAATAATCTCCCAGCAACTGAACTGCAAAATCTTACCACTCTATAGCCCTTCGCAGCATGGGGGATTGATATTATCAAGGAAATCAGACTGCCAGCATCAAACGGGTATCACTTTATTATAGAGGCAGTCGACTACTTGTCTAAATGGGTAGAAGCCGAATCCTTTACAAAAATAACAGCTAAAAAGATGGCCAAGTTCATAGAGAAGAATATATTCTTCCAGTATGGCATTCCCCATCATATAGTCATAGATAATGGGGTATAGTTTCAGGGGGTCACAACGCAGCTATTACAAGAGAAGGGGGTTGAGCATCACAAGTCATCTCCTTACCGACCATAGGCCAACGGCGCAGTAGAAGTAGCAAACAAGTCCATAAAAAAAGATCCTCTCGAGGATGACAGTGACCTATCGAGACTGGGCAGACAAGTTACCACTTGGCTTGTGAGGATATAGGACAAGCATGCGAACCCCCATGGGTGAAACACCTTACTCCCTGCTCTATGGAATGGAGGTAGTGTTACCAGTTGAGGTGGAAGTGAAGTGTTTAAGGGTAGCCTTGGAAGAACGATTACCTGAAGCAGAATGGGCAAGAGCGAGATATGAACAGTTGTCTTTGATTGATGAGAAGCAGTTGAAGGCCTTCGACCACTTATAGATGTACCAACAGGGTATGGCTAGATCTCACAACTCGAAGGTCCGAACTCAAGGTTGTCAGCTCAAAGTTGGAGATCTCGTTCTCAAGCAGGTAAAGCAATCCCACTCCGATCCTAGGGGCAAGTTCAAGCCTGCATGGGAGGGGCCATTCTCCATAAAGAAATTTCTTTCCAAAGGAGCCATCAAGCTCATGGATATGGACGGTAATGAGTTTGTCCACCCCATCAACATGGACCGCCTCAAAAGGTACAACGTGTGAAATCCTCCTGACACAGCACAACAGAGTAGGAAACAGAGTTTGTAGGGTTCTTCAAAATGGATACCACTTTGCCATCTGTTCCTGTTTTTATTTCATCAGTAGGTTGACATGTTAGCTAAAAATGTTAAATTGAAAGTTTGTTGAATGAACAAATACATCAATTAAAAGCTCCTTTTAAGCAAAGCATTCGAAAACTTATTATGTGTGGTTGAACACATCATTTACCTTTGAATTCTCTTATAGTTATTGCTTGTTTGTTTCAATTCTCTATCGTAATGTATGTAAAAAAATAATAAAGAAAAAATATCCACCAGAGTGAAACTAGAAAATGGCGCTTCGCTTAAAAATTTTAGAAAATGGCTCATTGGAACAAAAATTGAGGTATCTCGATGGTCCGATAAAAAATTAGAGCAGCTTGCTAGGGCAAAAAATGGGAAGTTCCCGACGGTCCAGGCAAAAATTAGAGCATCTTCAAACTTTTCTACCCTCCAAAAGCATATTCACCTGGGAATAACCGAAGCAACCACCCCAAGAAGACTTAGGTCCCCCATTTCAACTGCCGCATATCATCCCTAACGAGACTACAAATCATAGCAGGCCTCAACGTACATCGAAGGAAGCATCTCAATCTGTATTTGCATTTCACATACATACAACGCATGATAGACATATAGACACGTTCATATCACAACTAGTCTCATCCTTGATCGAAGGGGAAAATTTTTTTGTTCCAAAATATATCGGTCAAGGGACGAGAGCAAGCCCCCATTCTCTTTTATCTGGATCATAGATCTAAGTACACCTTTCATCTCAACCTATTCAGGTAGTCTATTCAGACGAACTCAGCCTATTCAGGCAGCCTATCTAGACAAACTCAGCCTATTCAGGCAGTCTATTTAGACAAACTCAGCCTATTCAGGCATTCTATTCAGACAAACTCAGCCTATTTAGAAAGTTTATACAGATAAACTCAGCCTATTTAGGCAGTATATTCAGACAAACTCAGCCTATTCAGGCGGTCTATTCAGACAAACTCAGCCTATTTAGACAAGCTCAGCTTATTCAGGTAGTCTATTCAGACAAACTCAGCCTATTCAGGAATTCTATTCAGACAAACTCAGCCTATTTAGGCAGTCTATTTTGACAAACTCAGCCTATTCAGATAGTCTATTCAGACAAATTCAACCTTTACAGGTAGTCTATTCAGATAAATTCAGGCTCAGGTTACAACAACCGAAGCTACAACCTATTCAGGAAGTCTGTCAAGATAAATTCAGGCTTAGGTTACAACAACCAAAGTTTTCATTTCTTACACGCATACATGCATACATGTATACATACACGCAAATATACATACATATATACATACATGCAATCATTCATCACATAATAAGGTTTCATTTCTTGATCAAAGGGGCAAAAATATTTGTTTCAAAATTCGTCGATCAAGAAACAAAAACTAGCCCTGGTTGTACTTGCTTAAAAGATAGGTCCTGGGGCTGGATCTCAAGAAACGCTCTAGCGAGTTGCTTGAACTTCTTACAACGCATGTTACAACAAATCTCAAGGTTTCCAATAGACCTCAATTTCATAACACCAACAAGCAATTCCCCAATAGATTGAGCCTCAATAACTCTACATTCAGGTAGGTATTCCCCACGCTCACGATCATGTTCCTATATTCAAACAATAAATCGAGTCACATGAGGGGCAACTGTGAGCACCAGATTTTTTCTCTAGGAAGATGATGAAACTGGCACTCGTCGATGCCTTTTTATGCTTTCGTATTCACTCAAGTTAGTCAAGAGAAATCCGAGGACTCCGACATCCGTATGATGAAGGACCGAACCAAGTGCTTCTCGAACGACTTTAACGAGAACATCCTGTAGGGATTTTTAGTCGGATATATCTAAATATAACAACATGCACAGCGGAATAGAATTAAAATCCCTATCACCGCGGATCCAGGTGTTTCGCGAAGAACAGAAGGAAGGTTTTAGATTTACCTCTTGTAGCGTAGATATCAACCGGATCGGAAGATTAAATAGAATCTCTTTACGGGTATTCCACACAAAATAATCAAATCACCACATGTTAGCATTAGGACCGATGAACGGTTCATCGAATGAATGAGAGGGATGAGAAAAACCGAAAATTTGGCTTGGAGAGTGCCAAATTTTCGTGATTCTCTATTGTATAGGGTTAGGAGAATTCAACAACCTCTTATATTGTGTAAAGCTAATCCTTATATACTACTTAAAGCATATAATCCTATTAGGTTTAAGTTTTAT
>CAOJCR014367120.1:0-10072 GCA_948330485.1 Euphorbia neoarborescens | reverse complement strand
CATTTTATAGCCAAATTATTGCACAAAATATAAGTTATCAAACTCCCCCACACTAACTCCATACTTGTCCTCAAGTATGCTAAAATTTAAATCAATCTGTCGAAAAATCAAATGTAAGTGCTCGAGTCCGAAGATATTGGCAAAATACTCATAATATAATAACTCAAAATCCATAATCAGAGAGAACTTTTAAGGACTTATCACAAGAAACACGGGTTAAGCTATATGAACTTAGAAGTTTGAACAATTTTAACATAATCCAACAATTTCATAATCAAAATTTGATCAAACAACCTAAAACTTAATTAATCAAAAACTTTTCAAATCAACCTTATGCAACAAAAAGCATTCCGCAACTTAAAAGAACATCTAGAGATTTATTATGAGCTTCTTTAATTTGTTCATTTATTGGCCTCATTGTTCGAGTATAAGGGCCTCCTATGAGGTGTAACTCTTCCCATAAACATTGCTCCATACACAAGGTTTTTTTAAACCATGCTTAAGGTGACATGGTCCCATTATGGGTGTTGAGATGAATAAGGTTCCAATTTTTCGAGCATCGAGTAGGGTCTCAAAATGAGAAGTATGCTCTCCCCTTAAAACCAAGCTCCATTCATAAGGTTTTGTAGGCCTTGCTTAAGGTAAATTAGGCCCAACTACTAATTCATGGTTCTAAGGGTGATTGGGGTCAATTTTAAATTTCCTACAAAAATTTGGACATTGCTAAGTATACACTTTAATTTGCTCGACTCTAGTTATCGCATTCTTGCAAAGCCGGATTTACTTAAGTTGCTTAAAGTTAATCTCAAGAGTTCATGACAACTAAAAACCAAATTATCATCACAAATTCAAATCACGTTAACTGTAGAGAATATGTTAAAACCTTTCAAAAATTAGTTCACATAACAAAACCTATAATCCCAAGTTTTAGTCCAATACTCGTTCTCTCTTCAAATGGATTCAAGCTATTAAATGATGTTTAAATCACCAATTACTCAAAGCTAGAACACCAACATTTGTCAATTCAAAGGATGAATCTAATTTTAGTCTACCAAGAGGACAAAATATGAAAGTAAATTCAATTCAAAAGGAAGTACCTAAAATTCAAATAACTTCACCAAAACTTCTCTGGAATTTAGCCACCAAAACTAGAGTTTGAAGAACACAATTTTGAAAATTTTTCCACAAAATCCAATATTCCAAAAGATCATAAAAACTTCAGCAATAAATAATTAGTTTCATATGCAAGCAAACAACAGCTCAATAGTTCAAACTCAATCAATAGCAGCTCCCACTCAATAAATCAATTATCTATTCCATACCCAATTCACAGTAGCTAATTTCCAAAAAATAATTATCAAGTATAAAACACAATTATCAGCTGCTATTCACACACATTCAACCATCCATTTAATTTCCTCCAAAACTAGCTAATAGTCAATTTCAAATGCAATTAATTTCTAATTCATTTAAACAGCAGCTCACACTCAACAGTTCAAATTCAAAGTCAATTAGATTATGAAAATTTAGTAGCTCATAATAAATCACAAACATTCACAATATATTTAATTTCTCCCAAAACTAAACTCCCCACACTAAAATGAACTTGTCCTCAAGTTTTAAATTGAAGACAATTAACTTAAAAAGGCAAAAAAGGAATGAAATTAACTGGGAGAGGAAGGAATCGATTGTCGGAGTTGCTATCAGAGGTGTTTCTGCTGGAGATGAAATGATAAGGCTGATTTGGATATCGATGATGGTACTGGTGAAGCAGAGGGTTCGGTTCAGTGGTAGTGGCTAAGCTTCGGCATCGGTGGGGTAGGCAACGTCATTCTCAGATTTTGTCAGATTGGGTGCGTTAGATCCTAAAGAAGTCGACACGATGAGTGCTGGGCTGTTTGGGATTCCGACAGGGGTGAAGGCAACAGTTTTTGGGGATTTTGATCGAACTAGATGACGGCGGGCGGTCTATTTTTGGTGAACCACAGTGGATGTTTAGGGTGTTGATGGTGAGTTGAGGGGTTTCGACAAGTGGAGAAATTTTAGGGAGGAGATGAATATGGGTTGTAGGGTTGGGAATATGACGTGACAACATATTGCAGGGTTTAGTAAGTGGGATGATGAGGGTAAAACAAATATGTGGGCCCATGGTAAAAAAAGAACAAAGTAATAAAACATATATGTGTTTATTGTAAAGCCCATTTGTCATCACTTCTTTTCTCAGCTCAAACCCATCTGCCATTAAAATCCTCTTTTTAGTGCAAGCCCGCAAGTCCAGTTCTGTAAAAGCATAAGTACACAGTAAAAAAATAAAAGCCAAGGAAGAAGATGACAGTTAGGGTAGTTATCAAAAGAAACAAAATGAAATAGAAAAATCGGTTAGCCTTGGGCAAGGCCGACCACGGGTTGCCTCCCGTTCAACGCCTAAATTTTACGTTTTTGGCTATACGTAGTTGAGCTTCAAAGCTTTTCTCCAAGATCAAATAAATCAGTCATCTCAGTTATTTCAGGTCGAGCGTCCTCAATAATCTGTTTGAGTCGATGACTATTCACATTTTGCACTTTTCGCTTTTTAAATTCTGAATTTCAACTGCTCCATTTGAAAAAAACAATTAGTGACCACAAAAGTTCCTTTCCATCGAGATCTTCGTATCCAACGGAGTAGTTTAATTCGAGAGTGGCATAGCAACACTTTTTGCCCCACTTGACATTCTTTCACCACTTGAAATTATAATTTGTATAATTCTCCAGGCTCGTTGAATTTCATTTTACACCGTTTGCAGCATAGAAAAGTGCACCTTAAATTGTTAGGAACCTCCTTCGATCCCCACTCTGGTATCTATAAAACAGAAGGTAAAAGCTGTTCATTAGTTTCAGATGAAGTGGCAATTTCAGAATTTCCATATTTTGGTTGTAATGCCGCCAGCTCTTGCGCAACATCCACCAATCTATCTTCAAGATCCACATCAGCTTTTTCTTTCACGAATTCTATCCTAAGACTGTCATCAATTACACTCTGTAATTTATCTCGCTCAAAAACCTGTTGTGTCATTGGTTCAATAACATCTACGCTACATACAGAAGATACATCGTTAGGAATTTTTATAGCATCATAAGCATTGAATTGAACCATTTTACCATCAAACTCCATGGTCAAAGTTCCCTTAGGAACATCAATCTTCGTCTGGGCTGTAGTTAGAAAGGGCCTTCCCAATAGAATTTCTGATGATTCTTTGGAACAATCATTTTCCTCCATGTCAATAACATAAAAATCAGCTGGAAAAATTAACCCATTCACCTGCACTAAAACATCTTCCAACAATCCTTCGGGATAAATAATAAAACGGTTAGTAAGTTGGATTACTACTCCCGTCTCTTCTAAAGGACCAGCATTTAAAGATGAGTAAATAGACATAGGTATGACATTTATAGATGCTCCTAAATCACACATTGTTTTCTTTATGCTAGTATTTTCAATTTGACACGGGATAGCAAACATGCCTCTATCCATACATTCTTTTAGCATATTTCCTTGAATGACAGCAGACACATTTGCATCCATAGTTACTTTTTCATACCCAATCCTCTTTATCTTGTTAGCACACAAATCTCTAAGAAATTTAGCATAACAAGGTATTTTGCGAATAACATCAAGTAATGGAATGTTCACATCTACTTTACAAAAAACATCAAAGATATCTTTATCCTCTTTTTCCTTCTTAGATTTGTTTAATTTAGAAGGAAAAGGAGGCTAAATAATTATAGGATCAGATTGAGACAAACCTTGGGGCTGCTCTTGTGAATTCTTACCTATATTTTTAGCATCTTCTGTCCATATTCTTTGCTGGATTTTTGAATTCTCATTTACGGGCTGCTTAATTATTTTGCCACTTCGCAATGTGATGGCACTTAAGTTTGGTTTCGGATTCACCTCAGGCTGTGAAGGTAGCTTTCCTTGTGACTCTATTGTGCTCATTGCGGTGGCCAGCTGACTTATTTGCTTCTTGATCTCAAAAATTTCAGCATCTTTCTTTTGGGAATTTGCGAGTAGGGTCTGAAGTATCTCTTCCATGTTCATGTTTATATTGGGGTTTGCATAGCTCGGTCTTGGCTAAAAATTCTATTGATTGGGTGCGTAACTCAAGTTTGGATGTTGACGCCACCCTGGATTATAAGTATTTCAAAAGGGGTCATTCATCCTATGAGATTGTCCTTGAAATCCACCAAGAGAATTTAATTGCTCCGAGCTATCCTCTTGTAACATTGGGCATGCATCCATAGGATGAGCTGTAGCAGCACAAATTCCACACTGTATTACCGGAACCACTTGTCCTATAGCTAAAGCCCGCACAAGATCAGTTAGTTTATTCAGTTTATCTTCAATGTTAGAATCTCGTACCTCATAAGCTTTTCTCGGGATCTCTTGTTGCCTTCCGAATTGTTGAGAAGTTTCAGCCATAGCTCGAATTAATTCTTTTGCAGCTGTAGGTGTCTTATCCAAAAAGCTTCCATCGCTTACAGCATTCACCATCTTCTTCTCCATGGTCAACATTCCTTCATAATAATCATGAAGGTTCTCCACGTCCTTTTGCTTGATCCCACTGATTTCTCTTCGTATATATGCAGCTCTAGAGGCTGGAAAATACATTTCCAAGAATAATTGCAACATGTCGGGCCAAGTCGTAACTATACCGGATGGTAAATTGAGTTACCATTCCTTTGCCGAATCTTCCAGTGAGAATGGAAAAGCTCTCAATTTGACTTGCTCTTCAGGTATTCCATGGGGACACATACCCGAACATACTATATGAAATTCCTTGAGATATTTGTGGGGATTTTCGTTTTCCAACTCGCGGAATTTGGGAAGTAGATGAATTAACCCCGATTTGAGCTCATGTGTAGCATTTAGGTTCGGATAAAGAATGCACAGGGGCTGGTTATTTGTTTCCAGTTTATTCAATTACCTCAAAGTTCATTTAGCCATTGCAGGTTGCGCTGGAACGATTTTTCTTTCTTGTACGCTGCTGCTGCTCCCTTCTTCTTCATTATCACTGCTGGAAAATTCTTCAATTAATTTCTCTTGGTTAGGAATTGAAGATGAGGCAGCTTGTGCCTTGCGTTGGTTTGCTTCTTTTCGGAGCTTTTTCGCGGTCTTCTCAATTTTTGAATAAAAAAAAATGGGCTCCGAAATATGATTCCTCGTCATAAAAAAATTTAAATCAAGTTAGAATAACTCCCCGGCAACTGCGCTAAAATTTGACGGTCGTCGAGTCCGTCAAAAAATAA
This sequence comes from Euphorbia neoarborescens, assembly GCA_948330485.1. Taxonomy (NCBI): domain Eukaryota; kingdom Viridiplantae; phylum Streptophyta; class Magnoliopsida; order Malpighiales; family Euphorbiaceae; genus Euphorbia; species Euphorbia neoarborescens. Next base: position 4,786 of record CAOJCR014367120.1, on the reverse strand, counting down.
ATTAATAATTCTCAACTTAATCTTCACAAAATTAATTGTAGATAGAGTAAGCGGAGGTCGAACCCTAGGGAATTAACTACTTAATTCAATAAAAGATTATGACCTAAATAAAAGTAAAAAAGGGAGGTTTTAAGATTGTGAAAATAATTAAATAGAACAATGGCAAAAATAATAAAACAAGCAATTAAAATAAATGGGATATCAATAAAGAGAAAACTTCAGCTAAGGGAATTTCAAATAGGCAATTCATACCGTATTGATCATCGACAGAAAATATTACTTCCAATTAATTATATCGAATTGGTTTAGGATATTCTTCCGTAATAATGAATTAGTAAAGTAAGACTATAACTAATCCCTAATTGACGGATAACCACGCCTTCGCGGTAGAGATTCAATCAATCAACAACATGAAGAATTAGAAGAACCCAATCTTAGCCAACCGATTCAAAGCGAAATCGATTCAGAAACCAAATTATTTATTCATTCAATATTATAATTCTCCTAATCTTTATATTAATATCACAGTGGAATTAATCCGAATTTGTCAGAAACTGATTAATACTCCAAATATAAAGAAAACTCAAATTATAATAATTGATTGCAACCTCCGATTGATTCAATTAAGATTACGATTGATTTTTTCAAATAGCAAATTGTTAATTAATTCTAAGAACAAGCCATTATCATTCAAAGATTAAATAATAAAATTAAACTTCCATGAATAAATAAACAATATATTAAAAGAAATAATTAAAGTAGAACGGTCTCACAATATGAAAGAAAAACCTTGTCAATTAATCTCTTAGCCGAAATTAAATGTTTAGCTACTCATAGCTAAAAGAAAATAACAATTGAAAAGAAAAATAATGAAAACTAAATTAAAGAACAAGGTGAAGAATAATAAAAGAGAACTCCCTTCCTAGAATCCCTAAAACTCCTTTAAATACCCATCCTAAGAAATCCTATATTGAATAAAACTCTAAATATGAGAAATAATAATACTCCTAATTAAGTTATAAAACTAAATTAAAATATAGCAAAATAAATAAACATTCCCAAATTAATTGTATCAATCTTTCCCAAATAATTACTGCTGGAAATTAGTCCCCTTGACAAGTCATCTTTCCTTAATTTCTGCTTTCCATCCCTCCAAAATAGTTTCTGTCGCAGCTCCCTTAGCCTTGGGCAAGGCTAATTCGTGGTCACGATTCTCACTTTCAATATTCAGTTCCAAATGATCCCGAATTGTTCTCTATTTCTTCTCTTTTTGCTCAATCAATCCTACAAACAATAAATGACCAAAAACAAGTAAAATGACACAAAATAATATATTCGATGATCAAATTAAAGCACATTTTATAGCCAAACACTTGCACAAAATTAGAGTTATCAATGATTAAGCTTGTACTCAAGCCCGGGCTCGCCAAGCCCGTAACTCGAGTATAGAGGGGCTTTGACAGCCCCTCGTACTTGAGATCGGGCTCGTCGAGCCCAACACTTGAGTACAGAGAGGATTTAACAGCCCTTCGTACTTGAGTTTGGGCTCGTCGAGCCCAGGACTTGAGTACAGAGGGGCTGGAACAACCCCTCTTACTCGACTGGGGACTCGATGAGTACACCCTTACTCGAGCCGAGTCCCAACTCAAGTACAACATATATTTTTTCTCCCGACCCCATTTTTAGATTTTCTCATCTTGATTGACTTTACTCTTGAATAAAACACATTTTTCTTATATTATATGTCGAAAATAAAAGGTTTTCATCCATGCATTATCCGAAATTTTCGTTGTTTACTCGCACATTAATTTTCTTGGTATGAAACCCGATGTGTGCCAATGCTTGTGTGCGCTATATTCTAGCATATGTGACATAGATTTAATTTCATGCTATACACGTTTGCATCTAGAAAACTATGTCGGAAAGCTGGCTTTAGGGCCGCTAACACCATTCAAGGAAAGAGGATTGATCCTCGGATATTCGACCATAAGAATTTGCATGTCAATAACTAAAATCGAGCCAAAAATATTTCTAAAATAACGTTCACCATAATGCCCTACGAAAAATGACAAAAAGTTTTTTTGGTCGTCACGGGACCATCTTTCGGGGCAAACCGTCTTGATCTGATCAATCGAGTTAGATCAAATGGCCCCCTAAATAAATGACCCCGAGCTACTGTTTCTCCCCATTCTAAATACATATCCATTTCAAGCATGTTGCGTGCAATGTGTTTAAATTCAAGTTAATTATGCATGTTGATGAGAGTATGATGTATGTTCCCCCAACCCATTTTTCCAATTGGTGTACCCCTTAACGTGGCATGTATGATCAGACTGTAAATACTGTATGTATTTTTTATTGCTTTCTTTATTTCTTTTGCATGCATGATCACGTTAAATCCAAAATAAAATCAATTTAGGTGGTTTGCAAAATGAAAATACCCTGTCTTTAAATGTTGTCAGTTTTCCTAAAAGTCTTTTAGAAAAAGGATAAGTACATGTCTTGTCTGAACTCGATCTCTGGATCACTATTTTGGATTCGAGACTTAGGATTCGAGAAATACCGTGAATTGATTCCCGATAGAGCTTGGAACCGGGTGGTAACTCTAAATATCATTTTTTACAGATTTGAGTTTGAATTACTTTCAAAAACATTTTCTTACTTTAAATTTGGATTTTAAAAAACAAGTTTTCCATTCATGATTCACATGAAATTCCTAAGCTCATATTCACATGCACATTTATTTGAGATGTTCCTCCTCCGAAAACCTTAGGATCGCTTCTAAGGCGAAAGGTGTTTTGGAAAGAACTATCTCATCCGCTTAGGTAAATCTTACTTCAAAAAGGAACAAAATCATTGATCTGTTTTCAAAAGTTCATTTCTTCTTTTTAAAATTGTGTCGTCCTCTCACAGTGGAGACTCCGTTGGGGAAAGTGATTCTTTTCAAACCTTTTTCCCCAAAAGTTTTTAAAACATAAAAATTTTTGAAAGGAATTTTTGACAAGCGTTTGAAAGACTTTTTCAAAAGACTTTAAGAGAAAATCGACAACTTTTCAAGATAAAGTATTTTTATTTTGCATATCCATTCAAATGGATTTTTTATTCTTATGTGTGTACATTACAGTAGATACATAATTGCACCTACCACTTTAGGACCACCATACATACCCCGACTCTCTCAAGAAAGTGCACTTATGATTGTTACCTGATAAGGATGCCTATTGGGAAGCCACAGATAGAGTCATATCTTAATCTTCTCGTTCGAACCTATTTGGGGAGAGAAAGATGGTATATATTACTATGGGACCGTCCTTTGCTACCCGAACTTGACTTTCGTGCATATAGAAGCCATAACAATTTTCATTAGGTTTCCCAAAGCATGAATAAAAATTAATCTGTTAGCTCTGTCTTTTCCATATCCACATCAATAGCAAGGAAATCCCTCCTAGGAATGGTAGAGACTCACTGACCTGCGTTGAAATATAGGTCTTCTCTCGCATGCTATTTGATTCTGTTTGTGTGTTTACATTTCTAGATGTAATATTACTCACTTGTTTAGACCTAGGTCTCATTTCTATATGATCAACACCGCTTAATCAATCATCATCCTAAGTATGTATATAGGGTACTTCAGTACATATTACATGTCAACCCTCATCACAATTCTAATTGAGAGCCTGTGCTGCTTATTGAATTAGTTGTCACATCACAGTCAGTCTATCATACATCACTACACAATACCATGTAATGCATTATACATGATGCCATATCATGTATCACGATGCCATGTCATGCGTCACGATGCCATGTCATGCAAAATATCATGCCATTCATCATCAACATATTATTTCATATCACGCATCATGATTCCATGTCATGTAAAATGCCATGCCATGTATCATCAACATATTATGCCATATCACGCATCTGGATGGCATGTCATGCAAAATTCCATGCTATGCATCATCAATATATTATGCCATGTCATGCATAAATGCTATGTCATGCATTATACATGATGCCATATCACGCATCATGATGCCATGTCATGCACATTGCCCTTCCATGCATCATCATTTACATATTATGCCATGTCATGCATTATATACGATGCCATATCATGCATCAGGATGCCATATCATGCATATGCCATGCCATGTATTATCCACTAATGTATGCCATGCCATGCCAAGCATAGTGCCATGTCACGCATCCTATGTTATAAGATCCCGACCCAGGATTGACAAGTTATTATCATCTAGGTATTGCCAATGGACATTGAAATTCGAGGATTAAGGATTTTAGTTTGATTTTAAATAGTATTGAGTATGGAATTATAAAAATTTATTGAGGTTTTGAACGTTGAAAACGAGTTATAATGATATATTGATGATTGAGAGTGGAAACTATATTTATTTGAGGTAAATTTAACTTGCTTGAGGTAATCTCGGGTTCGTGTAAGGTTAGAATCGAGTTTGGGTCGATTCAAAAGTGAAATAGGGTTTTGATAGCGTTGTAACATGAGCTCGTACTATCAACATGAGGTCGTGTTACATGGATAAACTCATGTAAATTGAGAAGTTAAAGAAAATTTTTGGCAGAAGCCAACACACCGTTGTGTTACCCATAACACGGTGTATTGGGCTTGTCAACACGGCATGTTGAGAGGGCCAACACGACATGTTATGGGGTCCGATGTGAAAATTCTGTTTTCTTAAGAAACACGCTAACGTGTTGCACACAACACGGCGTGTTGCAGAGATATTTAGTAAAATTCTAGATTTTT
>CAOJCR014361764.1:0-14234 GCA_948330485.1 Euphorbia neoarborescens | reverse complement strand
CATGGATCCTATCTTGGGAATTATATTTTATTGTTTCCGCTACGTTCTGTATGTTCTATAAATTCCCAACAGACTTAACCTTTCGACCCATCCTCCCCTCGATTTCATGTTAATTTTGGTTAGCGAACTTCAAATCTTTATTCTTAGTTATGTTCTTCAATTTTGAAAATTGAGTCGGTCATTCTTTCTTGTGTATTTTGTTATCAAATAATAAAAAAATTAATAAAGAAAAAAAAGAAAAAAATATAAAAGAACAAAATTTGTTAGTATTCATCATTTTTGTTTGTTTGTTCAAATATGTTAGCAAATTATCTTTTGTTGTTTGGGTGGGTTCCAAATAATGAAATTTTGAGCGTTTTGGGGTTACATGTACCAAATTAAATTCAAATTCTTTGTCCCGAATTAATAATGTACTTCCATTCTTATGTTTTCTCTTGTGATCTATTGAGATTCGGAATTTTCCATTGCTTCTTTCCGAATCTTGAGTATGCTTGTATATAGGTGTGGGGTGGTTTTCTCTCTCCCCTTTTCATTCCCGTGTTACTGTGTCTAGTTGCTAATAGTGGGAATGTTTGATTTACTCGTGCTTTCTTTTATGTACACCCGTGACTAACCAAGTTCTGTTAAGGGGTTGTAAAACTAAAATGACTTCAGACACACCTAACCTTTAGCCTAAAACGTTACAAGCTCGACAGGTTCTCTGACTTTCCCCTTTTTGCCAATGACTGTGCTGGGATTGTCATTAGTTTACTATGTGATGCATACCTTGTTTTGATTGAGTGTGTTTCCTTTTCACATTGAATTATGTGTATATTGAGTGAAATCATGTGAGGTGAATCAACTGGTTGCATAAGCTCTCACCATTCCTTTTCATTTGAATAGTATTGGGCATGTGGAATAGTAGTACTTATGTTTGTTCTTTGTAGATGATTATTGTTACCATCTGGATTGGTTCTACATGTTTGAAAATGGTGGATTAGCATTGTTAAATACTAGATGGGTTTGCAGGAAAAAACTAGTGTCTTTATTCCGTGTTTCAGGTTATTTTCTTGAGGACAAGAAAAGTTCTAAGTGTGGGATAGTTGACAAGGTCAGTTTCGACCTTATATTCTAAGCATTATGGAACCCCATTAATGAATAATTTGACTGGTTTTTGGATTCTGGTGTTGCATTGCATGCATTTTTCTGTTTTTGTGTGAGTTATGAGTTTGTAGATAGTTTTGATTGTTTTATGTTATTTTGGTCTGTTTTTAGGTCCAAAGTCTTTGATACCAAGGACTGGTGGAATTTTACCCATTTTGTGGGCTTGAAAAGTATAGGGGTGGAAGCCCGAGATGATACAGGAAGGAAACAGGGGACGGAATTCGATTATGGAATAAGGAGTTAGGATCTTTAGATCGGATTTCAAGACAGTTGGAAGTGGATTTCGGAGTGAGCATCAAAGGAAATAAAGTTTGTGCTACGAGCTTTCAAACGAGAATAAGATTGAGTCAATCGAAGATCGGACGAAGTAGTTATGGCAAAAAGAAGACAAAGTGGTGAGGCTGTCCAATTTTCAGAAGAAGGTACTTGTACTCTCCGAGTACACTCATGTACTCGACTGAGTACCAATCATGCCTATAACAAGATCCTTCTCCAGCAGCGTACTTGCCCGAGCACCAGCAAAGTACTCATCGAGTACTGAAGACGTAGCAAGCTAAAGCCTTTTTGAAGCCCATGTACTCGCCGAGTATGTTGAGGATCGGAGAGATAAAGCTACACTAAATACCTGTACTCGATCGAGTACTGTCCATGTACTCGCTGAGTACCATAGCCAAAAGACGACAGGAGTAATTTTCAAAGGTGTACTCGGTGAGTACACCATTGTAATCATCGAGTACCAGTGCGACAGTTAATTTTCTTGTTTCGTTTTTAAAACTTATTTTTCAATATTTTAATCCGTTTTGGACCCCTTTTATTTTGGGGATATCCGACTTAAGTTAGGAACATATATATAGAGTTGGAGAAAGCTTATTTTGTATCATTTGTCATTCACACTACTTAAGAACCCTAGCTAGGTTTTTAGGTTTACTTTGTATTCGGATTACATATTTATTAGAATGAAAGTGTTTACTTGGAACCTTACCCTTTTGCAGATTATTGATTTGCTTTTGTAAGTGAATTTTCTTATAGAGGTTCTCCTTCATGCGTTCTTTTTCCCAGCCAGAGTCCACCGATATTGATAATGAGTTTGACCTAAGATTTTCTTAACTCAATCTTCATCTTTAATTCGAGTTGTGATCTGCATAGAGATAATTATCGTGATTGCATTCCTTATTATTCTTCCACACTTATTAATTCAAACATGCAATTGAGACTTAGGGTTTATGTTTGTTAATTGGTTAATTATTATGCATGTGTTTTGATAGCCTTGTAAACTTGATCATATATTTGATTTATATCTGTTACGTGATCCAGATTGACAACTGGAAAATCGGGAGGACTGACAATCCTGCGGAACTTAAGCGTACTTATTTTCTGAATAATAGAACTAGGTGGACCGTTCGGATAATCTTACCCTAGGTGCTTTATATATAGTAGGAGTAACTATCTGAACCTTGCATTAATGTTAATTCGGTTGCTTGCATGATTTTGATTCATTGATCGTTTGCTAGGTTAATAAGTTTTCATCATCATTTATATTCATAGGTCGGTAAAACATCAGTTGGTTTTCCCATTAATTCCGTTTTTCGAAGGTCTATTTGATAATTGATCACCTTAGGAGTAATTTATGTTAATTTTCAATTCCAGTTTTATTTTCTTGCCTATAACACGCTGAAACCCTAGATTAGGTTGCGTAGGAATAATTTTCTCTATGGGATCGATACCTGAAACTTATAATACTAGATTTATTACTTGACAACAATGGGGTACACTTGCCTCTAAGTTGAGTTATCAGCACAGTAAATTATCATCTTAAATCTATATTACTGCTGACACGTCACGAAGTTTTGAGATCTTCTCGGATGTTTTGGACTACTCCAACTATAGAAAAGGCCTAGTTCTGATAATGCTTCGTCCTAAAGAAGTGACAACAGACCCAGTAGTTAGTGTGACCCCGAAAGAGAAGGAGGTTGTGACCCTTAAAAAGAATGAGGCTGTGCTCCAGAAGGAAAATGAGGCCATTGATAAACTCTCGAGGGAATTAGCAGCCCTAATGAAAGAACGACTTGTTATCCACTCTGGAAAGATTACTTTTGTCGAAGGGTAAGTTTGCGCCATCAAGAAAGCAATGAAAGAGCTGGAGAAGATGCTTGAGAAAGGCAAGGTTGTAGCTGAAGAGAAAGAAGTTCAGAAGGAAGCTACTGATGAAGACTCTCCTGATCAAGCCCTCCGCCTGTCGAGAGGAAGATTTCCTTGTAACTATTTCCTCTATCTATGATGTGAACAATTGTGCCTCTAAGGCTGTCAATAAAATAGAATCCAACTTTTCTTACTTATGTGATGTTTTCCGTGATGGCTCTATGTATACATACAAGCATTCATTTAACATTTTTAGCATCCATGACACCCCACTTCATGACATAAATTTAGGAACAGATGATGACCCAAAGATGGTATCCATTAAGAAGGACCTCTTACCCATCGAACAGAGGGAGTTGATTCAAGTTCTGAAAAGGCATGTTGGGGCATTTGCTTAGACCTACGAAGACATGCTATGGGTCGACGGAGAGATAGCAGAGCACTGGATTCCCATGGATCCCAGAATGAAGCCAGTAAAGAAGAAGCTAAGAAGAATGAGACCAGAATGGGCCAAAAAACTCAAAGAAGAAGTGGCTAAATATATGGTAGACTACTCAGAATGGTTAGCCAACATTGTGCCAGTTGCTAAGAAGGATGGCAGGCTTAGAGTATGTGTCGACTACCAGGATCTGAATAAGGCCTTGCCAAAGGATGTCTTCCCTTACCTCATATAGATTTTCTGGTTGGCAGTGCCACGAGAGCATCAATGTACTCCTTTATAGATGGATTCTCCGGGTATAATCAGATCTTAATGAATATGGTAGATAAGGTGAAGAAATCATTCATTATAGAATGGGGCACTTATTGTTATAGGTTCAGGCTATTCGGGTTGAAAAATATAGGGGCCACTTATCAGAGAGTTATCATCGCATTATTGCACAACATGATCCAAAAAGAGGTTGAAGTGTATGTGGACAATATGCTAGTCAAAATGGCAAATCAGGAGGATCATCCTTCTGTCCTGGATAGATTTATAACCATAATCGAACGATACAATCGCCGACTCAACCCAAAGAAGTGTGTGTTCGTTGTGACTCTCGAAAACTTAATGGGGCACATAGTAAGTCATAGGGGGATCGAGATAGATCCAGACAAGATCAGAGCAATCAGGGATATGCCCTCTCCAAAGATAGAAAAATAAGTAAGGTCGTTCTTAGGGTCGTTGCAGTATGTAAGCTAGTTCATAGCAAGGCTAAAAATGGTTTGCGAACCAATTTTCAAACTTCTCAGAAAGTAGCAGCCAGTAGAGTGGAATGATCAGTGCCAAGGAGCTTTTGAAAGAATCAAAGAGTACCTATTAAACCCACCAGTGTTGAGGCCTCCTACTCCCAAGAAATCTCTAATCCCGTACCTGGCCATCAAAGATACAACTGTGGGGGCTATGCTCGTACAGGAAGGGGAGGACAAGAAGGAATACCCCATATACTACTTAAGCAGAAAGCTACTAGAGTACGAGGTGAATTACACCATTATGGAGAAAACCTGTGTCGGAATGGTGTAGTTAACCAAGAAGCTCTACCACTACTTTCAGTCCTACAAGATTTAAGCTGCAGCAAAGATTGAGCCAATGAGATATCTTTGTCAGACCCCAGCCCTGACTGGAAAACTCTCAAGATGATTGCTGCTATTGCCAGAGTTTCATATGGAATATGTAACCAGAAGGTAATAAAAGGAAGAGCTGTAGCAGAAGTTTTGACCAACCAATCTTTGGAATCGAACTACGAAGAAGACTTAGAGTTCTCATATGAGCAATTGGCAGTAGTCGAGGTGGAACCAGACAGATGGATAATGTTCTTCGATGGGGCAGTAAACAGACAAGGTGTAGGACTCAGAGTAATCATCGTGACACCTCAGAATGAGATCATCCCACTTTCCAAGCAGCTAAATTCTTTGTAACCAATAATGGGGCAGAGTATAAGGCGTGTTTGTTTGGGTTAGAAGCACTCATCATGCTAGGGGCACATGAAGCTCTGATAATTGGAGACTCAGCTTTGGTCATCTGGCAAGCCAACAGAGATTGGGAAATTAAAGAAGAGACTCTCCAGGCTTACTTAGAAGCAGTACAGGAAAAGGCCAACACATTCTGCAAATGTGAATTCAGACACGTACCAAGGGAAGAAAATCAAATGGTAGATGCACTGACAATGCTATCCTCTATGTGGAAAGGTCCTCAGTCGTAGCCTATATGTCCTCTGATCTTAGAAACCTCCAAGGTGCCTTTCCACCAGAAGTCAGCAGAAATAGTAATAGCAATAGATGGGACAATGGCCAGAAGGGGCTACCTCGGCTTACAAAGTCTTCTTAAAGAGGTTGGAAGCTCAGTTCAGGTTGCACGAGGGACAGTTATATAAAAGAACTATAAATGGATTACTATTAAGATATCTACCAGAAGCAGAAGTAAAGCATTTCATGGAACAAGTCCATAAAGGGGTATGGGGGCCTCACATAAACGGATTGGCTTTGGCGAAGAAGATCTTAAGGAAAGGATACTTTTGGCTTACCCTACAAGCTGATTGTATTAATGAAGTCCAAAGATGCTACGAGTTCCAGATATACGGAGATCTCAATCATCTCCCACCAATTGAACTGCAGAATCTTGCCACTCTATGGCCCTTTGTAGCAAGGGCAATTGACATTATCGAGAAAGTCAGACCGTCAGTATCAAACAGGTATTGCTTTATTGTGGTGGTAGTTGACTACTTCTCCAAATGGGTAGAAACAGAGTCCTTTACTGAGATAACAAATAAAAAGATGGCCAAGTTCATAGAGAAGAACATATTCTCCTGATATGGCATTACCCATCACGTAGTCACAAATAATGGGGTACAGGTCCAAGGATTCATGGCACAAATGTTACAAGAGAAAGGGGTTGAGCATCATAAGTCATCTTCTTATCGACCACAGGAAAATGGTGCGGTAGAAGCAGCAAACAAGTCCATAAAGAAGATCCTCTCAAAAATGACAGTGACCTATCGAGACTGGGCAAAGACGTTAATAATGGCTTTGCGGGGATACAAAATAAGTGTAAAAACCCCTACAAGTGAGACACCTTACTCCCTACTCTATAGAATAGAGGCAGTGTTGCCGGTCGAACTAGAAGTGAAGTCTTTAAGAGTAGCCTTGGAAGCACAGTTACCCAAGGCGAAGTGGGCCAAAGTGAGATAAGAATAGTTGGCACTGATTGTTGAAAAGAGGCTGAAGGTCCTGGATCACCTATAGATGTACCAATAGTGCATGGCCTGATCTCACAACTTGAATGTCCGAACTCAAGGCTGTCAGCTCAAAGTTGGGGACCTAGTCCTTAAATAGGTGAAGGAAATCCACACTAATCCAAGAGGCAAGTTTAAACCCATATGGGAAGGGCCATTTGCTATAAAACAACTTCTTTCTGAAGGGGCCATCAAGCTTATAAATATGGACGGTAATGAATTTATCTACCCCATCAACATTGATCGCCTCAAAAGATACTATGTGTGAAATCCTTTAGAATTGGCACAACGGAACAAGAAGTGGAGACAACGCGGTTCTTCAAAATGGATACCACTTTGCTCTCTATTCCCTTTTTATTTTATCAGTTGGTTGACATGCTAGCTAGAAATTTTAAAATACGTGTTTTAATGAATGAACAAATACATCAATTAAAAACATCCTTTTAAGCAAAGCATTCGAAAGCTAATTGTGTGTGGTTGAACACATCACTTATTCTAGAATTATTTTTGCATTGTCGATTTCTTGATTTAGTTCAGTTATACTGCTATAATGTATGTATATAGGTATGAAAAAAACACGACAATGGCAATAAAGAAAGAATGTCTGCTGAAGCAAAACCCAGAAAATGGTACTTCAGTTAAATAGTTATGACCACGGCTCATCGAAACAAAAATCGAGGTACCTCGACAGTCTGGGAAAAAATTAGAGCAGCTTACTGGGGTAAAAATCGGGAGGTTCCCGACAGTCCAGGTAAAAATTAGAGCATCTTAAAATTTTATTTATCCTCTAAAAACACATCAATATAGAAACGGCCTCAGCGACCAGCCCGAGACGAAACAGAGAAGACCCTAATCTCCCATTTCGACCACCGCGTATCATCCCCAATGAGACCAAAAGTCATAACAGGCCTTAACGAACGACGAAGAAAGCATCTCAACATGTATTTGCATTCCATGCATAAGCAACTCATGATAGACATTTGGAAATATGCATCACGACTAGTCTCATCCTTGATCGAAGGGGCAAAAATTTTTTGTTTCAAAATATATCGATCAAGGAAAAAGGGCTAGCCCCCATTCACCTCCATCCAGGTCGTAGATCTAAGTTCACCAATTATCACAACCTTTTCAAGTAGTCTATTCAGATAAATTTAGGCTTAGGTTACAACAACCGAAACCATAACCTTTTCAGGTAGTCTATTCAGATAAATTTAGGCTTAGGTTACAACAACCAAAGCCACAACCTTTTCAGGTAGTCTATTCAGAAATATTCAAGCTTAGGTTACAACAACCAAAGCTATAACCTTTTTCAGGCAGTTTATTCAGAACAAGCATAAGTGTGTGGGCCTAAGGCCTAATTGGGACCAAACCCATACAAAGGCCCACACACCCATGGGCCCAAAAACACCCAAAGAAAATACATTTTTATGCCAAAAAAAATCAGAATACAATCTGATTTTTGAAAATCCAAAAAAGAATAGAAGGAGAAGTCCCATTTTGGCAAAAATGCTTTAGGAGACCAAGTAGAAAATGGCCTTGGTCACATTCCATTTTGGGTTGGGACAACTTTTTGGGGTGGTTGAAAAATTCAAAATTGGGATATGAAAGGGATGCCTCAACCACAAAAATGGGCAGCAATTCTCACCCAAAACAATCTGATCATTTTCTTCCTCTCTATATACACACCTTCATCCCTAAGTTTCCTTCATCTTAAACCTTCAAACTCCCTCTTCTCTCTTCAACTTCAACTTTCAAGATTCTACCTTTCTTCTTCACCATCTTCTTTCATCACCAACCTCATCATCTTCTTCTTAACTTTTAATTTTTTGAATCCTCCTTCTTCTTAATCTTCGTCTTCATTTCTTTTCATTTCAAAAAGCTCCCATCTTCTTCTTCTCGTTCTTCTTAGAATAACTCATAAATCACCCAAAGAACTCCAAAAGCAAGGGATCTAAGCAATAAATCCTCTTGCTTTGAGTGTTTTGGTCATCTACATCAACTCAAAGAAAACACACTTAGTTCAGGTGTTCGATCCTTTGGTGGAGACAAAAAGAGTGGACTCAAATTCACAACTCATAAACTTCTACAATGCACGAATTTTACGTAACTTTGAGCCCTAAACTCCTGTATTTTTCATGTTTATTTTCTGAGTTTTTGTGCTTGCAAGATGGTTTTATGTTTTAATGTGTAAAACGTGATAATAAATCGAAAACCAAAACATTGATCGGGAAAGGAAAATGCTTTGGGAAAATGGATAAAAGATAACTAAAAGTACCCTTTTTAAGACTAATATTTATACACCCTTACTGTTTGGAGAGTATACGGACTAAAAAGGGACCTAAAACGGACAAACTCACGCTAAAATAGCTAAAATCGGCTTAAATTTAAACATGTTTAGCTTTTGGACCCAAGGACTTAAAGATATTAATTTTGATGTTAAAATCATGTATGGACTCATAAAAATGGTTAAAATTTAAATCATGGACAGCCTAGAGTAGTTTTGTATTCCTGACCAAAGGTTTCAACTAAAACAGACCAGAACTCATCAAGTTTTGGGTTAACTCACCGAGTTTTAGAGCCAAAACACGCTGTGTTCTAGAAACACGTCGGTGTGTTTTGCCACTGAAACTCAAAATCAAAAACTAGACCCATAACTCGTCATGTTTTCCATAACTCACCGAGTTCTAGGAAAAAACACGTCGTGCTCCCAAAACACGTCGGCGTATTTTGCTACTGGAACTCGGGCTCAAATTTGCTTTACACAATGCGTCGTGTTTCTCATAACTCACCGAGTTCCAGGCCAAAACACGCCATGTTTCTAAAACACGCTAATGTGTTTTGCCACTCGAACTTTGATTCAAAAATGGATCCTAGAACTCACTGTGTTCTTCCATAACACGCCGAGTTATGGACTTGAAATGGCACAAAACTTTGCTTTTTGTTTCCTTTTTCAAAGGCGATCCAGTTTTCAGTTTTACTTTGATAACTAACATTTTTCTTGGAATGTTTTGAATAAAAGTTCTAGAAATATGCATCTTTAAGCATCTTGTTATTTATTTACGATCTCTATAACTACCTTGATGTGAAAAATGATGTGCGCCGATTAGTAGATGCCTCATAGGCATTGGAATCTAGAAAACAATGCTAGGAAGACGGGTTTAGTGTTGCTAACACCGCTCAATGAAGGAAAACAATTGTCGGATATCTGACTTATAAAAATTTTATGTTCATAACTAAAATCAAGCCAAAAATATTTTGGAATAATAATCACTATGATGCCTTTTAAAAATGGTAAAAAATGTTTTCAGGCCGTACGAGACCATCTTTCAGCCAAAACTATTTGATTTAACTAATCGGGTCAGTTCAAATGGCCCCCTAAATAAATGACCCCGAGCTATCGTATCTTTCCCGTCTTATTGTATGTCCATTTCAAGCATGACGTTGTGTTCAATGTGTTTAATCTCTAACTTTTATGCATGTATGTATGATGTATGTTCCCCCATCCCCAATTCAACAAATGTATCCCACAGCATAACTTGTGTGAATATTTGTAATGGTGTGTATGTTTTACCTCTTTGTTTATCGCCTTTGCGTGTCCGTTCATATAAAAATTTGAACTAAAAATCAACTTAGGCTTTCACAAATAAGAACACTATGTTTTTATAATGTAGTCGATTTCTTCAAAAGACTTTCGAAAAAAGAATAAGTAAATATCTTGTTCAATCCCGATCTCTGGATCACGATTTTGGATTCGAACTTAAGATCCAATAAATACCGTGAATAAATTCCTGGTAGAGCTAGGAACCAAGTGGCGACTTCACATATCGTTTTTTATAGATTCAAGTTTGAATTTCTATTAAAACATTTTCATTTTCCAACTTTGGTTTTCAAACAAAACCCCTAAGCCCGTATTCATATGCTTGATTCGTGTGAAAGATTCTTTCTCCGAAAACCTTAGAATCGCTTCTAAGGCAAAAGGTATTTTGGAAAGGATTGTTTCACTCGCTTAGGAACCATTTCCATTTCAAATCTGATTTCAAATTTAATTTTTCAAAATGGAAGTCCTATTTTCTTTTTAAGAAAAAAGTCGCTCGCTCACACCCATAACATTCTTATGCTTTTAGTTCATTTTTTTACTGTGATAAGTTCATGATTTGTAGAACAGTTTATCTAATGCACTGAATATAGTATGTAGTATGTTTTTGTCGTCTATGCCTAGGATATTTAGTTGCTTGGATTTTCTCTTATGCTTTTATGGTGAATATGTAGTCTTTTCGATTGATCGATTTCATTCAACCATTTCTGTTCCTCCACTACAGACTCGTTGGAATTACATTTTCTAATTAGTGCTTTGGTTATTAGATTCTTCTGTCTTTTAGTTCGTTGTCAATCAGATATTTCTGGTTTCTTTCTTTTTAATTGATCAAAGTCTGCATGATTCATAACAAAGCCATAGCTGCTCGATGTTTAAAAGGTTAATGTTGCCATATCTTGGACTTGACTGTTGCAAATTATTCATACTTCTAATCATTTTGAATGCAATTCGTAGGAGACTTATATTCACTGTTCAAATGAATCAACTTGATGCATTAAAAATAGCAAGACTTCGTATTTTTGATGTTATGAGTATATTCTGGTTGTTGCTGCTGATGTCTATTACCATTTATGTTTAATTGGATTACTTTGTTATGTTGGGTTCAATTATGGGTCTTTTCATCTAGGAGTATTTTGGATGTTCCAAATGAACTGTTATTGCAAAATTTATGTATATTTTACAATTCACTATTCTGCTACGTCATGTCTCTTCATCCTCTATTTGTTGTTGGTATGGGAATATGATGATATTGGATTATTAATGTTAAATGGTGCATTTTTGGTATTTACATAGTGAGTCTATTTTGGGTGTCCTTCGTGTTATAATTGAGTTTCATTTCTATTGTTAATTATCAACCAAATGGGTCTCTTATTTTCTACTTTCGTTTACTTTTGCTTATTATTATCTTTATGTGCTTTTATATGTGATTATTCATATTTTGTGACTATTTCCTGTTCTTGTTCCATATTCATGGAGCTCCCTTCATCCAAAATCAATTTACACTGGTATTCAATTGATTTTCAAGATGAGGTTGAACCATGGTGATTTTACTTTTTGTTAATATTTCTGTTAGATGTATGATTAAGATTTATTTATCGTTCTTTATTATTTATTTATTTTAATTTATATTTTTATTATTATTCCTCCAATCCCATTTTTACAAATATATCCTTTAGTATAGCTTGTGTGAAAAGGTTATAAACTGTGTTTATTTTTCGCATTTATTTATCTACTTTCTAATGCATGCATATTCATATAAAAATAGGAAGAGAAAAGGTAGCATTAGGCCGCTTTTGTACATTTTATTTATTTTATTCACTAATCTAAAGTTAAAGGAAAAGGATTAATAAGTTCTCATTCGTACCCAAATATCAGGTAAACAGTGTTGGATTTCTATTCGAATTTGAGTAACATCGTGATTTAATTCTCAATGGAGATTAGAACTGGGTGGCGACTCTAGTCATTGTTTTAAGGGATTCATGTTTGAGTCTCTTAAATATTATTTTTACTTCAAAAATGTTTTCAATAAATTTTCTCTAAACCCTCGCCCGTGTACTTTTTAGGTCATCCGCTCACAGTAGACTTTTCTTACTTACTTAATCAGGTACTTGTCAGCTGTGTCCATTTTCAAGCATTCATATGAAGCATTTGAAAATTTCTGCTCAAGGAGAATTTCATTTTGTGTTTATTTTCGTAACGTGAACTATACTTCCAAATACCAGTAGAGTTTGTCTATTGGATAAGTTTCTAAGCAAATACAAGTCTTTTGTAATATGTCATATAAAGCGCACAATTTTTATCAAATGTCATATGATTGTAGTGGACATTAAGGATGAAGTAGAATTGATGGTCCGATCTAGGTATTTGTGAATTCAGGACTTGCCCAGCAATTTAATATCAAGGATATGCTATACACTTGAAGGTCCATAGACTATGATTACATTCATTGATGTATATAACATTCTTTTTTGCTTGAATTTTCTTGATTCCATCCAGCAATGCTGGTTGTCTATAACGCTAAAAGTTAGTATAGTTTGTATTGGCTAACTCTGTAGTTTAGATTATTGATTCTGTTTCTTTATAAAAAATTTAACGCCTTATAATGGAGCGGGCAGTTTCATGTTTTATATAATTAAGGAAGATGAGAATCAAGTTTGATGTATCAAATTCTATAGCTATAATACAATCTCATAATTCTATAGCTGTGATGCAATCTCATAAGGATGATGATCCATTAATCATTTGATAATATAATTATGTAACAAATTCTTGCTACTCTTTTTAATGAGATTACGAATAATTAAGGTTTGAATTCAAATACCAAAGAGAAGATATTGATAAAGCATCTAATGTTAAAGCAACAATTTATTAAGTTTGAAAAGCAACACATATTAGACATCCTCAGACATCCAAATCAACCAAAGCTACAAATCTCGATTTAGTTGAACACACGTTAAGAAAGACAAAGCATCAACAATATTAAAATCAAGAATTTCTTTTGGTCTCTTACAAAAAGACCAGAATCACACTCGTATGAAAGAAAGAAAAGAAAGGAGAGGAGGATTACCTCTTGGCTGAAAACCCCAAAATCCAATCGCCGAGAATCCCCTCTGGTTTTTCTCTCATTTTTTCTCTGGTCTTCCAACTCTCATTTCTTTCTTTTTCCTCGTTTTTCCGCATAAAATCGCCCAACTTTTTCTTTCTTCAGTTTGAAATCTCACAACTGATGAATCACTTGTGATGAGATGAAATAAAACCAAAAATCAATAGATATAACACGATCTATCTGTTCAGTCCCTTTTAGAGATATATATCACATGATTTTTTTCGTTAGAGGTTTTTTTCAATTTACATAAAACTGATGCCAAAACCTCTCCCCTTTGAGATGATGCAAGTGACGTTTTTTCTGTTAGTGGTTTTGGTGTCGGTTTTATAAAAAACCGATGCCAAAACCTCTCACCTTGTGATCGATCCCATCAGTCCCAATCAATCCCTTTTTAGAGATCTGTGTTTTTTCATTAGGGTATTGGCGTTGCTTCTACAAACAACCGAAACCAATACCCTAAATTGAACATTTGTTATGACGTTATTGGCATCAATTTCGTAAAATCGACGCTAAAACCTAAGTTAAACTGTATTTTTTGCTAATTTTGGCATCAATTGTGACAAACCGATGCCAAAACCTAGATGTTATCAGAGTTTTTTTTATCACTATAGGCGATAGATTTTCATACAACCGATGATAGTATAAGTTATTAGTGTCGGTTTTTTCTATTACCAACCCCAATAAGGCGACACCTTATTCTGCTTTTCCACTAATGTATATAAAAAATTATGGAACAATTTTTGTTTTATAATAATAATGTTTATAGCTCATATCATATGATTACTTATTATTCTTTATCGAAGTATTTTTATTTATTCAATATTGTCTTCCTAAATTTATTTCATATATACAAAATAATAATTTTACATGCTTTCCATAAATATTTTATTATTATTATTTACTTATAAAGTGAATAAAATAGTTAACAAATTATGAAAATAAAAAATAACAAATATGCATGCATATATATATATATATATATATTGTAAGATAAATTTAATATGTTAATCTTTTTAAATATAATAATATAAATCACTGATGG
>CAOJCR014361478.1:0-10003 GCA_948330485.1 Euphorbia neoarborescens | reverse complement strand
ATTTGTAGAGAGGAAATTAATATTGATTATGAATTAATATTAATTAAGGGGTGTAATGTTAATTTAGAATTAAATAAGGATTTAATTATAAATTAATTAATTACTAACCCAAATGGAAATAAATATTAATTGTGAATTAATGTTTATGTAAGGGGTGAAATATTAACTATAATTAAATAGGGATTTAATTGCAATTAATTATTTTCTAACCGAAATAGTATAAATACTATTTATTCTCCTAAAACCAATACAATTCTAATATTGGATTAGAAAACCCTAGCCTCCCTCTCTCACTCTGGTTTAGTCGAAATTCTCCTCCCTTCACTGTGAGATTTTCGATTGTTTTCTCTTCTATTGGAGAACTGTTCTTCGATCCTGGCGCTAGCACGCGGTGAAAGGATCGCTTCGTGTGGACCATCTGTAGAGGGGATCTCATTTGCTCCCTTGATCCGGTGATTTTTCTGTGCTTCAAGAGGTAATTCTAAACTCTTCCTTTCGATTCTACCGGATCACCTGGATTCGTGGTTTGGGATTTTATTTTATTCCGCTGCGTTTTATGCTCTAAAATCCCATCAACACGACCCATGTAGTGTTATAACTTCAAAAATTCTTTCTTTTCTTTGGCTACACGACCACGTGTAGCTTGCTACATGACCTTGTATAGCAGTTCTGCCCCGAAACACCAAAACTTCCCGAAACCCTTCCGTAATTTCCGATTCTTATTCCGAACTCTTATACAACCATATTACATCCTGTATCTTCAATAAAACCTCATAAACGATTGTTAAAACATCAAATACGAACATAAAACCCATTTCCACGAACACCGTAAAAATACCTTAAAACCAACTTTTACATTTCATCTCCAAATTCCAATTCTAATCCTCAATCAAAAACCGAAATAACCTCCTATAAGTCCAAAATATCTTGATTAATCATAAGATAAACTCCAAATCTCAAATATACCATTAAATCTCACTTTTACCTGTCAAAACTTCATTATGGTGAACTTGCTCGTTTTCACATTTCAATCCTGAAACTCATATTACCAGTCAAAATCACCACTTAATGTAACTCTTTTTATCTTATCATAACTTATTTTTCACCTTACCATTGTTGTCCTTGTCAATCCCGGGTCGGGATGTGACATACTAGAACACCTCGATAAACTTACCCTATAGCTATTTCTGAATCTCTTCACTTACCTTTTTGGCCTATTTAGATTGCAATCGCCTAAGCTTCTACTTTACTGGTTTGATATTCGGATTAGTAGGAATTATGTGCTCCTTAATATCCCTATCCTCTCGTGGCATATCTTCATATGACCATACAAAAGCTTTAACTTGTCTTCCAAGTGTGGCTAATGTATCTCTCCTTTCCTCATAAGTCGCATTAGGATAAATGTATATCATTTTTGGATTATTAAGAGTTCAAATGTTTATTTCATCCAATGATGTGTTAGTGATGCTAAATACATTGCATGAATGCTCATATGAATGCATGAAATCACAAAAATATAAGTCACAGAGATAAGCGAAGGCAAAGTTCATATTATTAAAAGCCTTATAGGCTGAATTGTTAATTTCATATAGGGAACCTACATCTATTACATAAGTCGATTTATCCTGCTCCACAGGCAGAGAGTTTTCAGTTGCTAGTGCTGAAGCTTGATCGACTAACACTTCCTCGTTTGCTATTGCTGGAGCTAGAGGTGGAGATCTTTTTGTGTCTTCTCCCAAAAACTTCTTTTGGATCATATAAAGTTCAGTGACCCCCGATGGGTTTTTTCTCTGACTTCGGCCTTAGTGATCTCTATGGCATTGGAACTCAAAAAATTCCTAGCCTCTTCTATAGTAGTGCTGCTTTGGGCTGAAACTGATAAAATAGCTATCAGTGTTTCACAAATAGTATTAAAAGTATCTGACATCCTGGGAGGGAATTGACTGCCAAATTTCATTGTTTCTTCCTTAGTTGATTCTTCTTCAAGAGCCACTGCAGGTTCTTTCTTTAGTGCCTCAATCACTGATTTCAGACTATTATCTACATAGTTCACAACATCATTAAAGATCTCAAAACTAGGAACTATTTCCCTAAGTGTTCAACAGGCTCTGGTTCTCCACCGTATATGGGTTCTACAGCTCTGATAAAATAGATATATAGGTTATCAGTCTTCTTCTTTTCTCTAGTCAATATTGCATCATCATGACTAAGTACCTTCTTATCTATTTGGGATGGTATGTTAACCAGGTGGGTATTCATTATAGGTATTTACCGATCACTCAACCAGGCTTATAATGCATTCTTTCAAATTACATATAGACCTAATCTCTAATTAGGGGTTGCTCGTCCCTTACTCATGTTTGAAGTCTTGGTCCTCCCTTTGTTCTTATATAGGCTACTTGAAACTCAATTGTAGGAATTTTAGTGGATGCTAAGTCGGCCAAAACACTGGGTTGATCTGCATCAATTGTCACTGCCTTTCTATCCTTGTGTAATTTGATCTTTTGGTGGACTGTAGAGGATAACCCACCCAAAGAGTAAATCCATTGCCTACCTAGGGGAAGAGAATAGGTCACGGGAAAATCTATTACTATGAACACTATCTTGGCTTATACCTGTTAGGCCTACTTCAGTTTTAAAAGTACCCAAGACCGACCACTTACTATCGTCGGATGCTCTGATGATGATGTTAGGCCTATCTTGGCTTATACCTGTTAGGCCTACTTCTGTAACATCTCCTCAATCAAAGATAAGTGGGGCAGAATACAGTGGGCAGAGATTAGGGGCTAACCCCTCATCAACCATAACAAATGGCATTGACCTATCCATGATTTGTACTATTGAGTACATTACCTTGTTATATCCTCATCCTTTAAGAGGTAAGTCTGCATCAAAAAATTACTATGACTAGACTTTTCTGTGTGAGGACCAAGTCAACCGGTTCTCCTTTACTCACCCTCCTAATCAAGTTGAAAACTTCTTTAAGTGAAGATAAAGGGACCACCTCTATCTCCTTTAATTTCGTAACCACTGCCTATCGATGTCGTGCAGACAATCTCAATAATTGCCAAATACTAACTCAGGCTTAAGTCTTCTTAAGTTGATCCCCTATCGAGTTATCTATAAAAACAAGGGGAGGAATTGTAACCATGATAGGAACTGCCGATAGTATATTCTACCTAGGCAAATTGTCATCCTAATTCTATCCCGATTAGCTACTACCCAGCTATCTCGGTGAGTTTTGCCTTTGGTTCTGACTTCCTCAAGATTTTGGTTGATAAACTAGTACACTTTAGGTTATATTATTCACCTTTTAGTCTTTTGGACTAAGAAATATCCCTGTTTTTGCTGACATAGGCCATTATGACTGATTAGTGACATTTCCACGTTTATCCTCTTCTGAATCAATCTTAGCCAAACTGACCTTAATTGGTGTGCTCTTTACAATAACCCTCGGAGTCTCTTTGGGAGCAATCGCAATTTCTTTGTCACTCACTTCATTTTTACAGTGTCAGTTACTATCAAGAATCGCCAACTGATCATTCAAGTTTTCTATAATGCCACTATTAAACTGACCAAAGTTTTGTACCGTTTTGTATCAATTCATCTTTAGCTCAAAATTGTTAGTAGTGATTGCAGGTAGTATCACTCCAGCTCTGTTCCTCAGTCTGTGAGGGGCCATCAGAACTTCCATAGCCCTATCATCTCTGATGAGATATCTATTGTAAAGCCTATTTTCCTGCTTCCTCATCTAATGCTCAAGCCTTTACATCAAATCAGCTTCCCATGCATCTCTCTCCATAAGTTCATCCTTAAATTTCTCCCTTTCGTGTCTCAAGCACTCAACCTCAGCTCTCAATTCTTCAGGGTCCAACTGTAAATTCTGATTTCTTCACTCTGTCCTTAACCTGAGGCAATTGTATTCAATTTCAGGGACAATAGCCAAAGAATCAGAATCAACTATAGAAGAATGAGTTTTCATACAATCTGGTAAAAAGTAACAGGAAAGAATAAAAGATCAAAAGCACACAAATAACAAAATAAACAAAATAAATAAATTTACATAATACAATACTCAATCCAACTATTCGACCTTTAGTCCGATGTTGCAGGAAATAAATCCCCAACAATGGTGCCAAAAACTTGATGCGCTCAAGTTTACAGTAACAAACGTCTCTTTCAGGGGCAGCGTACCCTGTTGGTGTCAAGTAATAGTCTGGATAAGTCCAAGTATCAATCGACGGGATTTATACCATAAGCACTTATCTACTCGATATTCTAGTTGTTTGAATGGATAAAAAAGTTAGGAAATTAACTAATCTAAGCCTAAATTAACCTACTCCTAGCTATAAGATCCAGATCCTCAAACTTCCATAGAATGAGATGGAATGAAACTCAGATTAACAGTAAACACAGATTAATAGACAAATGATACACATACAAAGTTATCAATCTCACAAACCTAGGTTTATAAGTCCCTAGCCTGTTTTCTTGTTTTCCGTAGTAGTACTAGTTCTAAGGTTCAGAAACTAAGGGTTCATAACTTCATGGGTTTGTCAATTTTCTAGGATTTTTAGGGTGTCAGACTTGGTAAGACCGGCTTATATGAACATAGTAGATTAAACCTTTTCAAAGAACAAAATTAAATAAAATTGCAAAAATGAAAACCATTCATAGATTAACTGAAATTATTATTAATCAAAGATAAAGAGAAAATAAATGAACTAAGCAATTTGAATCACTATCGCGATTCATAACTATTTAACATACAGAAAAGAGAGTAAGAATATCCCTTAATGTACCGCTAACCAGACTTCAGCTGTCAAAATCAAATCGGTGGAGAAAATCTCCCAAAACTAGAGTCAAGTTGTAGCAACTCACATTGTCCAAGCTAGAATCGAGTTATCGGAGGTGTAGGGGAGAGTTATAGCAAATCATGGATAGCCTAATCTAGTTTACAATGTTCTATTTATATTTTTAGCTAATCAGGAAATAAAAATCCCAAAGAAAAAGAGTCATGCATAAAAAAAATGTATTCGCCACGAGGTCGTGGCTCCAACCCATGAGTTCATGGGATTGTTGCTGCCACTCTGCCATTATACAATTAAATCCATGTGGTCATGCTTCAGGCCCAAGAGCTTGTGGATTTCTACTGCCTGAATTCTGTAGTCCCTCGCTTAAGTCCACAATCACAAGCTAAGGTACCACGAGCTCGTGCTTTGGTTCTGTCTACTTACTCCCGATTCCACAAGGTCATGGATGTATCCCATGAAGAAATGGGTTTTCTATCGGATGCTACGAATCTGCCTGTAAGTCCATGATGTCGTGCTTTAGGCCCACAAGCTCGTGCTTTGTTTTGTTTGCTTGCTGCCAACTCCATAAGGTCATGGATTGGTCCACGAGGTGGTGGATTCATTCTCTACAGGCCACGACTCGTGCAATGATTCCTTTGCCTCGTACTTTACTTCTTCCTATCTACAAGGTCATTGATATAGCCATGAGGTTATGGATTTTGTTCTGCCTCTCTCTAACTTCACTTTTGCATGCCATTTTGCACAGATTTTGGGGATCCCAACCTAAGTCCTGTCCAAGAAGAACAAAAGACCCATAATGGCACCAATGAAATGAAATAAAATTACACTATGCAGATGATAAAATGGAAAAATAAACTGAATCACAGAAAAAGACTACAAAATGCCACAAGAACTTATAAACTGAAAAATAAATAAAACACGATGAATAAATACGTAAAAGATGTAGAAATTTCACTAAATATATCAGAACTAAATTTAAAAGATGAGGTTAAACCCGACCTGATCATTTGCCACTCAACACCCACCAAGATGATATCACCAGCCACTAAGTGGAGTAGGATAATGAGTCTATGGTCGTACCCAAATGAGTTGGTAACTTATTTATCTCCACAATCTATTCTAGATTAAGAAAGTAATAGTAGTGTGGGATGACGGAGACATGCCCCTTACTATATATATCTTTAGCTATCAGCTGGTAAGGGATAATATAAGAAGAGTTATATGGACGGATTTTCTCTACTAGAGATGTTGCAAGCTATCTCAATTGGGGGCTATCATGCGTTTGCTAGAACTCATTTGATAGTTGGGGGACTTGTGCCTACTGCCAACATATAGACAGTCCCTAAGGATCTTGCACATTGATAGTCTGGCTTCGGAGTAGTTGGTCAATAAGTTTGGATTAATTAATTAAATAAATATGGATTGTAGAAATCATATTTGATTTAATTAATAATTAAATCTATTATATTTAATTAATGAATTTACATGATGTAATTAATTAATTAAATTACACATGGTGAATGATTTAATTAAATAAATTGCATATAATTTTAATTTATTAGTTTATTATGAAATAAAATTAATTAGTTTTTGTGCAATTGAAATAAATTGGATTTTGATTAAAATCTAATTATGCAAATTGACATATTTAATTAAATTAACTCATAGTTAAATTAATTGATCAATTTACCATATGGTCAAATTGAGAATTAAAATATAATATATGAATTTAATTAATGGGTTACGAAATTATTTTGAACCAGTGTAATTCATTTGGACCGGTTAAAATTAATTGGATAGAAAACCTAGTGGGCTGCATTTTTTACACAGGTCCAACTAGGGTTTTAGCAGTCTAATTTTAATAAGGAGGATGAAAGAAAATTAAGAAAGACTTTTGGGTGTTCTGTGTTTTTTAGAGTGAAAGAGGCAGAAAAAATTTTCTTCATCTGCTCTGTGAGAATTTGGAAAAACCCTAAGTTTCCATAACTCGACCTTGGTAGCACGGATCTCAAACCAATAGAGGATTCTGCATTAGACTTGGAAACAATCCTGAGGATTCTATAATAGTCTCTAGAAAAGATAGAAATCAAAAGTTCTCGGATCTTATATTTTTATTTCTTCTTACAATCCCAAAATTGTTCCATTTAGATAGATAGCTAATTAGATCCCTTAGATTACCTCATCGATTTCTTAGGGATTGGATCCAGAAATTTTAAAACACAATTCTACTATGCCTGATAAATTTCGGGCCACATTCGATCCCTAATAGGGTTTTCCTTAAAGCTTCTTGAATTAGGCCCAAAAATGGTAGAACTTTTAATAGGCAGATGTTCAGGGCTGATCCATCATCAACCATCACACATGGCATTACTTTATCAAGTGCCTTTGCCATTAAGAATGGTGCTCTATTATATTTATGCCCCTAAAACAGTAGATTGATGTCACAAAATTGCATCACTAGCCAGGCTTACTACAATACTTCACCCTTTATTTTGGCAATAGGAACATTCCTGATTAACACACAGACATCCTTAGGAGAAGACATTGTTTTGGCATCTATCTCTATTAATTTCTTGATTAAGACCTGTCTGTACCTCTAACTTTTCATCAATAGCCGCCAAATACTGACCATGGCAGGGGTCTTCTTAATTTTCTCAATCAGACATTCTTATCGTCCATCAATTTGACTGGAGCAAAAAATGTGGAATCAAGTATCATATTTTTCATTGACCTCAAAAGAAGATCCCCCAATTTCAAGGCCTCATTTGGTAATACCCATCCACTGTGAGTCACAACTTGAATAGGTCATTAATATTTACTCAAATGTACCCCCTACTTTGTGGCCATATGATCTTTAGGGGTCTCTTCTAAATATCTTTCATTTTCTTTGGTATAACCTCCTTCTCATCTTCATCATTAGTCACAGACTTCACCTTGAGATTTGCTTTAATTGGTTAAGCAAAGAAATAACTACTCGATATCCTAGATTGTACTATGTTCACCCACTTCTCGAATCGTGGTAGTGGATTTTCTTAGGTACTTGGTTTTCCCATTCGGGCTCCTCAATCTTTTCCTACTTTACCAATCATTGGATAGCATTTCAAAGACTAGTGCACTCTGTTTTTATGTCCTATTGTCATATGGTAATGGAAATGATTACCTTTCTCAGCTTTAGTGGGTAGGACATAGGGCTTTACACTTTGTAAAAAACTAGTACTCCTCCATTTCGTAAAAATCTTCTCAAAGACATAGACCATGGATTAATCCATCTCTGATATTTAGTAGAGACTAGAGAATTGGATGATGTAGATGAAAAATAAATACCCTTAAAATTTCCTCCTTTGGGATTACCTCATAATGTTCAACCTTCTTCACTATAGTGAGCAAGTCTTTATAATTACAGAATATATAGTACTTTATTTCCTTATCATGGACCTCTAAGCTATTGTTTACCAATTTCACAGTTAAGTTTGCCTTCTACAGCTTTATAGTCATGCTATTCATGGTATCACACCTCCTCTGGTCGTAGCTTTTCAACCCCTCATTCTTCCTCTACTTAATAGCCTCTAGATCTTCTAACATTATCTTCCTTTCTACGTTTGTATGTGTAGAACTCCACAAACTCAGTAGCCAACTTCTTCTAATCCCGCCTAACATGAGTAGCTAGAGCATTATACCAATTGATAGCACCACTTTCTAAAGTGGTAAGGAAAAGAAGGAGGATTTGATTCACAGTTAGGCCAACCATGGATTATCTTATTGATGTGGGTGGTTGGGGATTCCTTACCACTGAAGGGTGGAAATGTTGGGATAGCAAACCCCTTAGGAAATATTTCTACCCAGCTTGCCATAAAATCTCTGGGTTCAACATAGGGATATTACTCTGTATCAAACCTTTTCATCACGGTGCATATGAGGTTCTCCAACTTCTCATTCTATCTTTGCAACTGATCATTTACCACCATTTGTATGGTTGAGGCTGCTACTTCAAAAGGGAAATACTTATCCTCATCAAATTCTTATTGGACAACAGCCTTACCCCATCTTTGAACCCTTCTAGGCCTATCCATTTGAACTGGCTCTGCATTCATTACTATCGAGACTATGCTATTGGCACTTGGGACTGTGCTTCCAGAGCTTAGGCAATGTGATGCCCTATTATATCCCTAAGATGAGCAGAATTAAGGAAATTGATCATTTCCCAAGCTAATATGGCTTTCTTTGGGATTTGGTCCTGATTCTGTTCTTGAGGATGACCCTGAGGCTGGCCTCTAGGATGATTTATGCTTTCATTGATACTCTTTTCCTACTCTAATTTGGTCTTATAATCGATGACTAGTTTCTATTTGTCCATTTCACTTGATTGATGACTTTTAAAATCACCATAAATGAGAGTTAGAAATATGTTCCTCAAAAGAGGTTGAGCCTAAATACCCAGATGTATGGAGCGAAGTGCAGACCGTGAACAATACAATAAACAAATCAACAAAGATGTCACGATTGCAATACTATGAATGGTATAAAACATATACCAATTATAGGATATGGCTAATTTCTCAGCCTTTAATGGAGTGTATAAATAGGTGTATAGGTTGTCTACCTACAGTGTCAATCGAATTTACATTTCGGTTTAAGGTTTTGACTTAGGAACCCCACATGTTCCAAAGGAGTTTAGACATGATTTGACATCACTCAAACTTGACAGTTGCCCCAGGGACTTCTTTTGAATGTCCATTCAAGGGGACTTACATCAATGATACATGGTTTTAGCTTTAGGATGAGAGCTATGCAATTGGACTCACTACACATAGCAACTCTCTGAAAGTGTTGCCTAAAGCCACTCAAGTGTTGCCATAGAATAATAGGCAACACTTTTCTGAAGAAAAAAAGAGTTGGTTTTTTTGCCGTTGCTAAGGGGAACTATGGCAACACTTTGTTTTTTTGGCAACGCATAGAAAAATGTTGGCATAGGTACCTTGTAGCAACACTTTTATACCCTTTGGCAACATATTAAAGGGTATTGCTTAATCAGTGAAAGCGTAACAAAGTTTAACATCTTGAACAGCAATTGCAACACTTTATAAACAATTGCAACACTTCTATAATAACGTTTTAAATAACACTTGCAACACTTCTATATGTAAATGCAACATTTTTATCAACCGTTTTATGTCAATTGCAACATTTTT
>CAOJCR014360300.1:0-10248 GCA_948330485.1 Euphorbia neoarborescens | reverse complement strand
AAGCTTATGATTATAGACATGATTAACAAAATGAATGAACAATATGCAATAAAATTGATAGCTTTGGACTTAAAACCATCACAAACTTGAAATCTTTTTTTTTTTCGAATCACTCTGCTTCCTCCTAAACTTGAAATCTTTTTAGAAACAAAAAACTATCGTTGACCTTTCCTGCAACATGCAACAAAACTGTAGCAGAATGATATGCTGCTGATTATCAGACCTCAAGTATCACAGTCAGGCACATTTAAATATGCTGGCCATCAAACAGAAACAAACATTTGAGCTATGACATATGCATAATTCTGACCAATTACAAGGATGCTATGCTGCTGGATTCAAATTGGGAAGCTGAAGCCCTGTTCTGGAGGCCCACCCTTTGCGCTTCCTGTAGGCTTCAATCGCCTGTAACCGAACCCTTTATTGGAAAGAATCTGGGACATTCTTCCTTTCAGCAGAACCTTCAAATGATACAAATTTCAGCAACCCTCCATGGCATCTTTGGAATCCGGCCATTTCAAGGCCGACAACTGATGCAATGTTCACCCATTTAGACAAAACCTAAAAGATTAAAACTTATGCAATGTCCACCTCTCAATTGGGCAATCAAATTGCCACTAAAAACCACGGCGGTGAACAGCGACGACGAACGAACGACGGTGAACAGTGACGGCGAACGAACGGCGGTGAACAGGTTGACAGTGAACGGAAACAGACGATGAAAAAGCGGAAGTAGATAGTGTTCGGAATTTCTTGATAAAGAAGAAGATGATAGTGAACAACACGACCGGCGGTGCTTGATGAAGAAGAAGATAGAGATACCTAAAAAGTGAGAAATTAATTCTTCAAAAAAAAAAGTGAGAAATTAATATTGTATCTTTAATTATAAATGACATGTCATTTTTTATGACATGGCACAATCTTATTGGGCTGTTGCACCACATCAGCAATGATGACGTGGTGCAGCAGCTGTAGGGTATAATTTCTCATAGTAAAGGAGTATATATCAATTATTATATTATTACGTACAAAATTATAATTTAATACAGAACCGCCTTTTATTTATGTTATTAGATAGATTATAGTTAGACAATGAATTTTACTAATCAAAATTCAAAAAATTTGTAAAATTATTCACAGCAATTAGTGAATTTATCACTTAGAAAGAAACTTGTTTTTAATAGGTTAGAAATAAGAACAAGGAGTTACAATTGGCATAAACAATAATTTTTGGAGAAGTATTAATATGGAATTAACTGGATATGCATTTCTATTAGGAATTTGAGAACACTTATGTTTATTTTAGAAGAAAAATAAACACGTGATGTGGAAACTAGTAATGTCAAAATACAGACAAGAGGGAGGTGAATTGGCTTTTTTAGAAAAATTAGTGAGGTTGAAAAATTCAGTACGAGTGTGCGAAGAGAAAACAGTAAGGTTTGGAAACAAAATACTAAGACTAAACACTAAGTTCAGTATTCAGACTGAAATACATTTGTGAGATAAAAAGGGTTAAATACTGAGATCCTGCTTAATCAGCATAACTGAGAATAGTAGAAGACTGAATAGCTCTGCAAGAGTGAAAGAGTTTTTCTCAGTATGGTATTAACAAAGTTCGCAGTAGGACAAAGGTTGAAAAGATAAAGGAACACAACTATTTATAATGGTTCGGCAGACAGTTGTCTACGTCTAGTCTCTAAGGCACGGTCCTTTGAAAGTTCAATACACTATGAATCCTTTCAGGTAGGAAGCAAACCTTTACAACTTAGTCTAATAACCTTACTGAGTACCGTCCTCACTGGCTATCTAAACTAACATACTGCTTAATCTCAGTAGTATTAAAACTAAAAACAAGTGTCTAAAAAACAAATTACAACGGAAGAAAGAAATTAACACATGAAGTTCTAACACTAGAGATTTCTTTCTTTTAGAATCACAGAGTTTTGAAAATACTAGCTCAAAGTTCTTGCTTGTATGCTCTCTATAACTTCTTCGTAACCTTGCTTGAATGAAGACTTCCTCTATTTATACTTCTCTACTAAGACTAGCCGTTGAGTGCTGGTCCTTGAATCAGTTCATTATGAACGTTGATGAGGTTGTTTGTCAAGGGGTTTCGAAAGGTGCTGAGATCCTTGTCTGTACTGAGCAGATATTGTTTGATCTGGCACTGGCTTTATTTCCAGATTTGATATTGAGCAGAAGTCAAATGTTGTACTTCAGTCCATTGTCTCTCCATTTATGGTAATTCAACAGGGTATTGTCCTTTTATGTTGGGAGATAAAATTATTCTGCACAAACTCAGCAGACACGCTAAGGCACCAAATGGGATAAACACTTGGTATATTTTGTCATCTTCAAAAGTTAAATCAAAATAAGATTCCAAAATCTCCCTCCATTTTGATGATGACAAATAATTCTGCATCTGATAGTTCAAGTGTTTAAAAAGTTAAAATTTTTATCATTTCAGTTCGGTTAAGTAAAATGAGTTCAGTATGATAGTAAATTTTAGAAAAATAAAACTCAGATAGACATCCTTAATCAGAGCAGATACTGAGAGATATATAAATAAGCAGACTGAATAAAAATAAACACGATCTGAGAAAATATATTTCATTTATTGAAAGATGTATACAATCAGTACATGAATGAAGGTGAAATTCGAAAAGCTAAGTCTAACTCCTAAGGTCCTAAGATTTTGACAAGAAAGGCTTAGAAGCCTTGGGATCAGTAGGAGGAATTTGTGACTCAGATGCTTTCTCCCCTATTTTGTTAGCATCAGTGTTGGGGGCAGAAGTAGAAGCAGAAGCAATTCGAGGTAGAGGTCTGGATGAAAGCTCTTGAGTTGACTTTTCATATTGAGCTATGTGACTGTTCATTCCAGTAATAAGAGACATACACTCACCCTGAGCTTCAGCGGATAGATGTTTCTTCAGTTCATTGCCCAAAAACATAATTGCCTTAGTATTCTAAATGGAATTCTTGGCTTGCCGAGTACTATTTTTTTGGACAATTTTAAAGAGATAACCTGCCATTGCCTTTGTATCAGCTTCAATCTTGGTAACCCTAGCGGAGCATGCTATGATTTCTGAGGATATCTTAGATTGATTGGCCCTGATAGCTTCTAAGGCAGCATTCTGAGCCTCAATCTGGGCTCTTAGACTCTGTGATTGCTCAGTGATCAGTTTAGTAAGAGCCTCAACATCAGATTGAATCTGAGACTTCACAAGAGATGCGTACAATGATGAAGCAGGCATAGTCTTCACAACTGACTGAAGCTCATTTATTTATCCCAGCAAAGTCAGTTGTACAGAGGCTATTTTATCCACCATACTCAGTGAGGATGAAGATATTTAAAGGGATACTAAGTTGTGGACCATGGCCTTCAAATTATTGATTTCGGTAAGGATAAGACCAAGGTCAGCCATACTGATATTAGACGGAGTAGGAGAAGGAGCAGGCTGAGGCAAACATATCTTCATCTATACTAGAAGACATTCCATCATATTAACCTCTGCATTCTCATGAGGCACAAATCCCTACTGATTCTGTGGAGCAGGATTAGTTGATGGAGCGGTTGGAGATGGAGGAGCAATAGATGGATTAGTAGGAGAAGGAGTGGAAACTGAAGCATGAGTTGCATCAGATGACAAAGAAGGAGGAGGAGGTGCAGTACTAGACGTCAGAGCAAGCAAAGGAGCATGATGTTCATTACTTGCTTCAGGAATTTCCTTATTTTGGTCCTAAGGCTGCTCATTAGTGGGATGATCCTCAATCTCAATGATCTCAGACACCTGAGGATTTGCAAGAAGTTGAGGCAGAGAATGAGTTGTAGTTGGAAGCTTTGGACATAGTGGAGGGGTTGGTGAAGTCTAGTTTATAGATGGAAGAGCCGACTGACGAATTGTTAACCGAATATGTTCAGAAGATTCAGACTCAGTCCGTGCATCCTCTGTTGGTTCAAAACGATAAAGGATTGTGAGAGCGAGCGACCCTTTTTGTGAAATCAAAAAGTTGTCTTGGAAAATGGAATTTTGAATTTGAAAGATTAGTTTTGGAAAAAAGGGATTTGATTAAAACCTAAAAAATTCTTAAGCAATTAAGTATGCGTGTGAACGCGGGCTTTAAGATTTGGTTTTAAAAGAAATCCAAATTTTGGAAAAGGAAACATTTTTTAAGAGAAATTCAAACTCAAATCTCTAAAAACAATATTTGGAGTTGCCACCCGGTTCCATGCTCTACCGGAAATCAATTTACGGTATTTCTCGTATCCTAAGTCTAGAATCCAAAACAGTGATCTAGAGTTTGGATTCGCATAAGACATTTACTTATCCTTTTTCTAAAAAGACTTTTTAGAAAAATCGACAATATTTTGAAAACAAAATAGTTTTATTTTGTAAAAACCTAAGTTGATTTTAGTTGGATTTTATGTGATTGCACATGCAAATGCAATAAAGAAAGCAATAAAATAGACACTTTGTTTACAAACCTGCGCACAACCTACGCTAGGGGGTACATCAATTAAAAAGGGGAAATTGGGGAACATAAATCTAACAACATGCATAATTAATTCGAAATTAAATACATTACACACAACATGCTTGAAATGGACATGGAATAAGAATGGAAAGAAACGATAGCTCAGGGTCATTTATTTAGAGGGACCGTTTAATCCAATTGGGCTAGTTGGGTCAAATGGTTTGGGCCAAAAGATGGACTCGTGACGGTCCGAAAAATATTTTTTGGCTATTTTCGGATGGGGTTATGGTGATTGTTATTTTTGGAAAACCTTTGGCTCAATTTTAGTAATTTAGCATGCAACTCATGTGAGTCAGATATCTGGGAAATAATTCCCTTCGTTGAATCCAGCATGATTTTCTAGATGCAAATGCTCATAATCCAGAAATCGAATCTAGGTCACACATGCAATAATAAGGCATCTATTTATTGGCACACATCGGTAATATACCAAGCAAAACAAAAAGGCATAAATAAAATGCATGATTCTAGGATTTCCATCCAAACCATCTTAAGGACAAAGATATTTTAAAATGGTGCAATAAGTAATAATAATAATAAAAAGGTTTATGGTGAAATAAAAAAAGTTAGGTAATGTTTGAAATTGAAATATCATAATTATTAAAAATTATTTGATGCATAAAAATAATAGAAAGAGATTAAAATTAAATAAAGCAAGAAACTAGTTTAGAAAAACACTTTTAAGTTTTAGTAACGGATTTAGTGATAGATGGAAATTCGGCCGCTAAATAAGGAAGGGGGCTGCTGGTACAAGAGGATTTAGCGATGGAATTAGCGATGGAAAAATTTGTCGCCCTTTTGTTGCTGCAGGCAGCAGACCCTCCTTTGATTTTTTTTATTTTTTGCATTTTTTTCATTTTTATTCGATTTTAAAAGTTCGGTCGGACAAAAAAAATTACTACAAGATGTCCGAAATCAATTTTAAGTATTTTTTGTGGGTCCTACAGCTGAAAAATTCACATTTAAATCTTTATATTCAAAATAAATATTGTTCGTTTAAGACCATTTTTAACCCATTTGAATCCGATTTTTTCACCTGATTCAAGCCACAAATATTTCTCAATAACAGGATAACATCAAGAAGTCATAAAAAAGCCATTTTTATTGACTCAAACCCATTTTCCCGGAATACTTTAACATTTCCCCAACTAAAAGTCTGGTTTTTAGTTTATTTATTTTCAATGAAAACCAAAATGTGACAACTACACTAGAACATGCAAAAATTATAAAAATAGTGGCTAGTGGCTCAGATTTTACCTTCCCGTTGTGTACTCCTCGGGTTGATTATTTTGAAAGAGTCTGAGTTGCTTCGATAGCGCTGATGGTCCCGAACCTCGAACTTAAATGCTTCCTTTTTTAGTTTGAATCAACTTTTAATAAAAAGAAACTCAAAACAAATAGATTTATGTGTTAAATCTACGGCCTTTAAGTTCTTGGAGATTGTTTTGGTGTTTTTTTATTGTTTTGAATGGATTTTCTCATGGGTTTTTGGGTTTTTGTTCTTGGTTTTTTTGGGTGATAATATAAAGGCGACGTAGATTTTTGGGATGCGATGAGAGGATTGAAATGAAATTAAGATCAATAGAGGATAAATAATAAAAAGAAAAGAAAATGGTAGAAGATAGAAGCCTTTTTTTAAAAAGAAGATGAAGAGGGGTTGAAGATGATGATGAATAATGGAGGAAGAAAGATGATGAATAAAATTCTGGACTTATTGACTATTGCCAGATGATTGATGACATGACATATGCGGTTTGAGACAATCCTCAACTCTGTTAAACTTTCCTGGGAGAGAGTATGTGTGGTGACTTCTCCTTTGGACCTTGCAGGCATTATGCATGTGTATGCATGTGTAGACATTTATGCATGCGGATGATATCATATTGGGTGCAGGACCCTTCAGGCTAGATGTTGGCTAGCTTCTCCTTCATGGTTTGATCTGAGTGAGGCTTCGTAGATCAGACAAGTGGCTACGGGTAACCCTAAGGCTGAAAATGATGAAAATTTTTTTATTTGATTTCTAGTTAGGTCGCCTTGTCTGATGGCTTCTTGGTGATGGTAGACTGTTTCTCTCTTTCATATGCCTTTGATTTGATTTTTGATGAACTGGATATGGGAAACCGAAGACTTTCCTTGTGTCAAGATCCCAGTTATTGCCGACTTTGATTTGTTCTCTAATTTTTGTCTAGATCGCCGAAGAACATCTTAGTTTTTGCCTTAGTAAGCTGCTCTAACTTTTAATCAGACTGCCGAGAACCTTTCAGTTTTTATCTGACGAGCTACGTTTTTTTCCTTTATCTTTTTTATTTTTCTTTTTCTTTTTTTGTTTGAGAATTCGACTTATAGACATCAAGGGTATACAGATGCTACATGAGATCTCCTTATTAGGATGTGAGTTTTCATAACATTATGATGCAGTCAATGTGAATGCAATAAGGAATATGCAAATGACTTTGAACCAGACTGCCACTCTTTCTCTAGTCTCCAGGGAGCCTTTTCAGTTTTTATCCCTGGAAATTTTCTCTCTTTGGGGAGAAGGATTGATTTGGCTGTTGGAATGGAGATTTTCTTCTTCTAAGATCATTTCCCCAGAATGCTCAGCAATAGTAAACTATTTTGGTCGATAAGCTATCAGGAGTAGGATATCGCCGCTGTAGATGATACTCAATTGGGGTTTTGTTGGGAGCCATGTTGGTCCTTTTAAATCGGCTGTGGTCTGTGCTATCAATATAAGCATCCAACTATCTCGGAAGAGCGCAAAATAGGAATAAAACACTGAATGGAGTTTTATTAGAAAGAGATTCAGGTTTGGGTTTTTTTTGAACCGAGAGTCTTGGGCTAGTATAGCTGTTTGAAAGGGGTGGGTTGGAAGAGATATGGATGACATGCTTTGGGTTATGAAGAGTTAGGATGACTTTTGGAGTTGTGTAGATAGGACAGAGCAATTGGAAGATGCCCCGTTATTAAGAGATAAAATAAGACAAAATTATAGGAGTTATGTGGACGGTATACCCCTAGATAGAAAATAGCATTCTGAGGAACATGTTGATAACATGCTCCTTAGGGAATGGAGCAGGGTATGTCTAACTTACAAAGGTCATGTTGATGACACGCCACTAGGGGAAATAGAATAGGCATGTCTGCTTTGTGAGGGACATGTTAATGATGTGCCCCTTGGATTGAGATAGAGCTTGCTAAATCTTGTTTATGAAGGACATGTTATTACATCGTGATGTGTAATATAGAATCATATTGTGATGCATGGCATGGCATCGTGTAGGATAGATGGCATGACATTACGTTATGCATGACAGGGTATTATGTGACATAAGTGACATGGCATTGCATGACATGGCATAATGAGATGATGTATGACATGGCATTACATGACATGGTATAATATAATGATATATGACATGGCATTGCATGAAATGACATAATGATGGCGTATGACATGGCAATTCTTGACAAGAAATAAAGTGATGATGTATGACATAGCATTGCATGACATGACATAACGTGATGATGTATGACATAGCATTACATGACATGGCATAATGTGATGATGTATGACATGGCATTGCATGACATGGTATAATGTGATGGCTTATGACATGGCATTGCATGACATGGCATAAAGTGATGGTGTATGACATGACATAGCATGATATAGCAGAATGTGATGTTGTATGATATGGCATCGCATGACATGGCCTAATGTGATAATATATAACATGGCATCACATGACATGGCATAATGTGATAATGTATGACATGGCATAATGTGGTAATGTATAACATGGCATCTCATGATATGGAATAATGTGATGATGTATGATATGGCATTGCATGACATGGCATAATATGATGATGTATGACATGGCATTGCATGACATGACATAATATGTGTTGATGAATGACATGACATTGCATGACATGGCATAATTTGATGATGTATGACATGGCATTGCATGACATGGCATAGTGTGATGAAGTACGATATTGTGTGGTGGTGTATGATAGGCAGACCATAAAGTGTAGATGGACTTTATAATGCAGCATAGGCTCTCAATTAGAATCATGATAAGGGTTAGACATGTAGCATGTACTAAAAAAACCCTATGTGTATGGTTATAATGATGGGTGATCAAGCGGTGTTGATTATATGGAAATGAGACCTAGGTCTAAATAGGTGTGTATTATTACATCTGGAAATATAAACAAACACAAGCAGAATTAAATAGCATGTGAGAGCGGACTTATGTTTCAATGTAGGTCGGTGAGTCTCTACCATTCCTAGGAAGGGGTCTCCTTGTCATTAACGAGGAATGACAAGGGTCGAAATTAAATCCATTTTATTTTATATTTAGGGAATCCTAATGGAAGTTGCTACAACTTCTATATGCAAGAAAGTCAAAGTCTGGGTAGCAAAGGAGTGTCCTATAGCAATATATACCATCTTTCTCTCCCTAAATAGGTTCGAATGAGAAGATTAAGGTACGAGCTATCGGTGGCTTCCCAATAGATGCCCTTTGCACTGAAGAGGCACACAAGCGAGACTTTTTCAGAGAGCCGAGGTAGGTGTGGCGGCCTTAAAGTGGTGCGTGCAATATGTATCTACTACAATGCAATGAGATAAAGAAATAAAAGAGAATCAATTTGAATGGATATGCAAAATAAAAATATTTTATCTTGAAAATGTTGTCGATTTTCCTTTGACGTCTTTTGAAAAAGTCTTTCAAAGGTTTGTCAAAAATTCCTTTAAAAAATTTTTAAGTTTGAAATTTTTTTTTAAGAAAAAGTTTGAAAAGAATTTTGATCCCCAGCGGAGTTGCCACTGAGAGCGAACGACCCTTTTTGTGAAATCAAAAAGTAGTTTTAGAAAATGGATTTTTTAATTTGAAAGATTAGTTTTGGAAAAAAAGGATTTGATTAAAACCAAACAAATCCTCAAGCAATTAAGTAAGCATGTGAATGCGGGTTTGAAGATTTGGTTTTAAAAGAAATCCAAATTTCGAGAGAGAAAATGTTTTTTAAGAGAAATTCAAACTCGAATCTCTAAAAATGATATTTGGATTCGCCACCCAGTTTCAAGCTCTATCGGGAATTAATTCACTGTATTTCTCAGATCCTAAGTCTCGCATCCAAAACCATGATTCAGAGGTCGGGTTCGGACAAGACATTTACTTATCCTTTTTCTAAAAGACTTTTTAAGAAAATCGACAATATTTTAAAAGCAAAGTATTTTTATTTTGCAAAAACCTAAATTGATTTTAGTTGGATTTTTACATGATCGCATATGCAAAAGAAATAAGGAAAGCAGTAAAATAAACACTTTATTTACAAACCCGCGCACAAGCTATACTAGGGGGTACATCAATTAAAAAGGGGAAATTGGGAAACATACATCAACAACATGCATAATTAATTCGAAATTAAACACATTGCACACAACATGCTTGAAATGGACATGGAATAAGAATGGAGAGAAATGATAGCTTGGGGTCATTTATTTAGGGGGGCCATTTAATCCAACTCGACTAGTTAGGTCAAACAGTTTAAGCCAAAACATGGACTTGTGACAGCCCGAAAAATATTTTTTGGCTATTTTTGGATGGGGTTATAGTGATTGATATTTTTGGAAAACCATTGGCTCGATTTTAGTTTTGGAACATATAACTTTTGTGGGTCGGATATCCGGGATATAACTCC
>CAOJCR014357099.1:0-11447 GCA_948330485.1 Euphorbia neoarborescens | reverse complement strand
TGGGATTCGATACTCGGATTATAAAAAGAAATCCATTTTATACTGCTTGAACGATCCGTACACTTGCGGAACACACGGTTATTAATGAATTTGGATAGTTTAACATGAAAAATATGTATGCCAAATCAAACTAAATAAACGTATGCAAAACCCATGTCAATGATCTCATATCAAAAAGAGCCTAAAAAGAGAACAAAATATAGTGGGCAACTTATATTCAAGCATCCAAAAAATTATTATAACAAATACATGTATCATCTGTCGTATTACTTTTATGCACCAAATCATTCAACTTATTTTTGTTTATAATAGAAGGGGTACAATTTTTTATTACCAAAATTGTCGATTAGTAAATGAAAACAAGTCCAAGCCATATTATACAAACTAATCACATGCATTTCACACATATGCATACAATCGCATTACATTCATATGGATTCATCAATCTTCATTGCTCCCACGAAGCTAGGGGAAGATTTCTAGACATATATGTCATAATCCAACTCATGAATTTCATGCATATGCAAGTCATCAGATTACATTGAATTCATATGCCCTCGTTTTGCATGTTTTAATTTATAATAGAAAATTTTTTGCCACCAAAATTATTGATTACTAAATGAAAATAAATCCAAACCATGATAAGCCATCTCTGGGTATTCCATAAGGATAGTGACAAATGTCATATCTCTGTGACTTCCCTAAGGATAAAAACTATTGCCATAAATCCACAAAGGATCATCGATGGTTTTAAAGACCAACGACTGAAAAATTCCTACAACACATATCAAAGCAACTCGTGAATCCCATGCATTCAAGTTCAAGCAACCGCTAAGTTGAATCACTAATCAAGTTCAAGTGATCGATATCCATGAAACTTGGTGAATTCTCACTACTTAACCTAAAACAAGTTAACAACTAACATTTGGGACATGCTTGTTCAAAGTGATAGATGGGTTTAAGCAATTTGTGTCTAAGCAGCCACTGAATTCCCGAGCAATTCACATCAAGAGGCTGATGAATTCAACCAACTCACATCCAAACAATAATCTAGTTAAAATGGCTCATGCTTTAATGACTTGGAACTCAGGTAAGTTTCCCTCACTCTCTCTATCATGTTATATACTCTTGATGTTGAGTATGGTCCTACGAGGGGTAGTCTATGAGGATGAGATTTTCCTTCGAGTTTCCATGATAAAAATTAATTTGTTAACCTTTTCTGTGAGATTTTCATGAGTGGTCGAGTCGAGAAGCAAAGATCGGATTTTAACTCACCTCGATGTTGAATTCAAATATTGAGTTTGAAACTGGATATGATTAGTTAATTTAGGTCGGTTTCAGATTAATTAATAATGGGTAATTGATCATTATTAATTATTAATTATATAAATAAAATAAAAATGAATAATAATAATAATAGTAATAATAATAATAATTATAATAAAATTAGTCTTAAAATCTATTTAAGCTGAAATCTTATGTAGGATTAATAATAATAATAATAATAATAATAATAATAATAATATCAGAGTGCTTTTATTTTTGGGCATTTGATCACGGATAACATTATCATAGCTTACAAAATCAGTCACTATCTATAATGGAAGAAATAGGGAAAAGATGGCTCTGTAGAATTAAAAGTTGATATGTCTAACACTTAGGATTGAGTGGAGTGGGTCTTTTTATAGAACATGCTTTGAGTGTTGGGTTTCACTAAGAAGTGGATTTGACTGTTGATGATGTGTGTTATAATTTACCTATAAAATCTCATCTAGTGGAAAAGAATTATATCCTATATCTCCTTCAAGGAGCCTTCATTAATGGGATACTTTATCTCTATTTCTATCCCTCATATATTTAGAGGATCTTTCCATTGTTATAAGTATTATAAATGCCAAGGGAGAATTCATGGTTGTAGAATTACAAGAAATGCCCTGATTATTGCTCACCTATTTTTTCGTTGATGATAGCTTCTTCTTCATAAAAGCTAGCTTGCAGGAAACAGAACTATTTAGACATTGTTTTGAGGAATATGAGAGAGCTTTGGGCCAACTTACAAACTTTGATAAGTCCTCAGCTTCTTTTAGTGCCAATGTTCCGTATCACATAGAAGTTTTCGTTTGCAACTACCTTCAGGTTAAGAAAATAGAGAACTATGGGACATATCTTGGGGGCCCTTAAAATGAAGAAAGAAGGGAAAAAGATTTCATTTTCATAAAAGAACAGATGTGGAAGTGGGTTAACGATTCGAAGAATAAACTCCTCTCAAAGGCTGCTAAGTAGTTGCTAAATAAAGACTATTTTACATACTTTACTAACTTACATCATAAGCATTTTTGTCATTCCTTTAGACTTGTGTGCAAAGCATTAAAGATTCATCAACTTCATTTGGTTGGGTTGAGGTAATTCCACCTTAAAAAGTATTCACTGGCCAAGTAGGATCATATTTGAGTTTATAAGAAGTTTGGCAGTCTTAGCTTTAAACACCTAGACACGCATAATGTTTATCTTCTAAATAAACAAGGATAGAGAATATTTTCTAACCCCTCCTCTATAGTTACTTGCCTGCTGAAAGCATGATATTTCCCCTATATGAGCTTTCTTAATGCCACACTTGATGTTGACCCAAGCTTTATTTGGCGGGGAATTCTTACTACCCTACAACTATTGAGGGATGGTATTCGAATCTTTATAGGAGATGGTCAGAGCACCTTAGTCTTTAGTGATTCCTAGGTTCATAATTATGGAAATAGCAGATTGATGGTTCTGTAGTCGCCAGGTATGTAAGAAATGATGGTAAAAGACCTCCAATATTCTTACTTTATTGGTTGGAAATCTCATATTGTTAATATCATGTTTGGGAAGGATGATAACTTGTATTTAGTACGATTATTCTGCTATGAAATATGCTTTATTTTTATTATTAAATATGTTATTTTGGGCCATTTTACTTTTTTTTGTTATTTCATATTTTCAAGAGTGATTGGAACTAAAGGAGGTGAAAAGTGGATGATTAAGGAGCACGTTGCAAAGTAAAGAATCGCAGTCCGAATTAGCCTTGTTCAAAGCTAAGGAGGTGCTACAGTAGCTGATTGGGCAAAATAAATTTGAGATTTTAAGGAAGGATAACGTGTAAAAAGTTGGAGTTCCAGTAGAAAATATTTAGGGGATAAAGACAAAATTAATTTGGGATTAATTAATTAGTTAGTTTTCGATTTTTTCTCTATTAGGTTGTTTAATTTGATTAGGAGTATTATTAGAGTCCTATTTAGTTGTTATTTAGGTTTTTTATTTTCCTATATATAGCTATAGTTTTGTATTTTTAGGGAACTTTGAATATTTTAACTCTTGTTCTTAGATTTAATTTCAACATTCTTCTTCTTCTTATTTTTTTTATGTTTTTATTTTTATTTGGATTTGTTACTAAGTCTATGAGTAACTAAATCCATTGTGTTGATTAGAGATTAATTCAAAGACAAGTTGTTATTGTGGGAATATTGTTCTTAATATATTAACTCAAATTTTATGTTTTTCCATTCTATTGATTTTGAATTTAAAGGAAATTTTTATTCCCTAATTTTATTTATGTGATTGATTAATTCTGTCGGTTTTTCTATCTTATAAATATTATTCGGTTTCTCTCTCAATTTATTCGCTTGAAAATAAATTATTAGACGCGAATAGGGAACATCGGATTTAATCTTAATCAACATCGATAAGAAGTTAGTTGGTTAAGGTTAGGTTCTTCTAGAACTTAAAGTATTTAATTGAATTAATTTAAACCGCTAAGGCCGGATTAATTCAGTTAAATAGGGGTTGCTTACTAGCCATACTGTGACAACCTAACAGAGGATTAATTGGCGGAGCGTGCTTAGCTGAAGCTATAACTAGCCTGAAAATTCTTTTGGTTAAAATTATCTTTTCTTTCGATGATCAATAATAAATCTTGTCTACGAAATCTCTGATCGATGTGTCTTTTACTATTTGTGTCCAAGTTATTTTATTTTTTTTGTGTTATTTAGTTTTTAATTAGTCGAAATTCAAAAAGCTTCGTTAATTAATTTATTAGGTTTTCTTGGTTAATTAATCAAAGATTTATAAATTAATTTCAGTTTCTGGGGTTCGATATCTTTACTTACCATTATCTATTGTTTTCAGTATTAAGGAAAGTAGAGATTATTTTTTGTATGCGTGACAAGCATGAGAGGAAGAAGCTTTTGCAATTTTATCAACACCTCGGAGCGTTTCAATGTCAACTGACAGCTAGTACTGAAAGTTTGAATCATTGGCACTATAGTGTTAAATGTGTTTACTATTTGTTATCCACCGATGCAACTTTACACTCTAATCAACCTATTGCTGAATGGGAGTCAATTTTGAAACTTTATATCCCTCTGAAAGTGCAAAAATTTTCTTGGAAAGCTTGCAGGAATTTTATTCCCACAAAATCATAACTTTCTAAGCCCAGGGTGCCTTTGGATACTTTCTGTCCACTATATGGTATTTCTGAGGAGGCTACTATAAATCTACTCTTTTTTTGTTCTAAAGATACTGTATGCTGGAATACTGCATGAATTTCTTTTACATGGAATCCAGGTGGAAATCTCAAATTTAATTAGGATTTGTGTGTTAAATCCATTAGCTGCAAAGTGTGTAAAAATTGCAATGATTTTATGGTGCATTTAGAACATATGAAATGTCAAAGTCTGGAATAGCATTGAGTATAATGCTCATGCTGCAGTGTCCCAGGTATTGATGTTTCTATCAAAATGGCAATCTGTTTAAGCTCAAGCTGCTATTAAGATTACCTCTGTCGTAACCATTAGTCATGCTATCTAGAGTCCTCTAGAGTCTAGTAGACTAAAATGTTATGTGGATACAACACTTTTTCCAATAGAAGGGTCAGCAAGAATGGGGTGGATAATAAGGAACATCAATGGGAGATTTGTAGCTACTTGTAACAAGCCTATCTCATATCCTCAATACTCTGCTCTTGTTGAAGCCATATATTATCGAGAAGCACTCTTGTGGTCGAAGACTAGAAGCTTTGGCAACGTTGATATTAAAAAAGATTCTCTAAATCTTGTTATTAGCATCAATAATAGTCTAATCATCATATCTCCCTTAGGCTTAGTAATCAATGATTGAAGGAAACTTATTTAGACATTACTTCTTTTTTGTTTCTTATGTCCGTAGGTTTTTGCGAATAAGTTAGCTCATATTAGAGCTTCTAATTCAATGACAGATAATCAAGTGTGGTGTACCTATCCTCCTACTTGTATTTTGGATGATTTGTGATGCTTTTATTAATATATTCCCTTCTTCTAAAAAATAATAAAATTAAGTCATTATTAATTTTGTGATATATTTAATTTTTAGAGAATAAAATTAATATCACACATGTGTTAATTTTATAAATTCATATAAAACAAAACTTGACCATATGGTTAAAATATTTATATATTAATAATAATTATTTATTTATGTTTAGTTGTTTGAAACTAAATAAATATATAAATATTCATTATAAGAAAACATCTTTTTTGTGACCACTTTTAGCGACCACTTTCGTATTGGTCACTA
Source organism: Euphorbia neoarborescens (assembly GCA_948330485.1). Taxonomy (NCBI): domain Eukaryota; kingdom Viridiplantae; phylum Streptophyta; class Magnoliopsida; order Malpighiales; family Euphorbiaceae; genus Euphorbia; species Euphorbia neoarborescens. The sequence continues at coordinate 5,864 of CAOJCR014357099.1, read as the reverse complement.
TTTTACGTTAATTGCGACAAACAGTGGTCGCTAAGTTGAAAAATTGTGGTCCCTAAAGCTTGTAATATTGGCAGGAGTTGTGACACTAAAAAACCATTTGCGACCGTAGGGTGATTTGGAGACCAATACATTGGTAGCTAAGTTTAATTAAAAAATTACCACACTTACCTCTTTTTCCCTTTTATATTTGCCCTTTTACCATTTTCTCTTTTCTCTCAGCAGAAATGTAGAACGAGAGAGTTGTAATCTTCTAAATGAAGAACGAGAGAGAGATATAGAGATCTTACAATGTCCGTTTCTAGTCGGCTTTGCCACTGCTGGTCAAAGTTCATTGCAGCATCTGTTTCTTTCTTACATTTCTACATGCGAGGTGAAATTACGGATTGAAAAAAAGAAGGAGAGAGAGGGAGAGCTCACGATCGGGGAGCAGGAGGGGAGAGTGACCGGATGTTGGATTAGAAATGATTTTCGGAGTTCTTCATTGAGAGGTAACGATTTCATTGTTTTCTAACAATTCATAGTGAACTTCCTAAACCCCTCTTTACATTTTCTCTTTTACTGTAAAATTTATGTTCGAGGATGTCATTCATGATGATTGATAAACAAGTTAAAGCAAATGATGTATAGCTCTACATCTTTTTTAGCTAGAGTGCTTCTTGCTTACTCAAAATTTTTTTTTCAAAAAATACAGGCAAAGAGGCAATAGGAGAGGCAGACATCCCAACTAGGTTGACACCCCTCCCTAACCAGCTAACCTCAGAACCCTAATCTTTATATTAATATAATGACCTTGAGTAGAGGTCAAAAAGCAAAGTTCTCTAAGGATATTAGAAATAGAAATACATGCATGAGGATTCCTAAAATTCCAATAATACACCACATGATGAACACACTTGAAAAAAAGATCTTCTGGACGAGACACAGTCTTAAAGATGAGGTTATTCCGTCGCTTCTAGATTTCCCAACAAAGAAAAATCCAGAAGGAAGAGAAGATTGATCTTTATTTTGAACGGTGGAACATTCCCTACCATTGAAGGAGAAAATCATGTGCATGAAAATAAATGACAAAACTGAAGCCACATCTTTGGAAGAGCTGACGCCAAAGAACCTACGATTATTTATAATGAAGTAAAATATGGTCCTGAGACTCAATTTTAGCACACGACAAACATGAAGATTCATTCGTCTGGATGATGTGCATCAACGCTAGAAGAGATCGGGTGGGCAGCCTCTCATGGCCAATAAGACAAAAGAAAAATTTAATCTTTGGGAGAACCACCACGCGCCAGCAAATGGACCACCGCTGATCTTCTGAATACGGCGAGACACAAGCAGTAATCAGTCATAAAAAATAAGATGGACTGTAATACGTTCCCTTCCATAGAAATTTGTCTACCGACCGTGAAGAATCGACCGTCCTAACGAGCTCCGATAGGGTTTGAAGATGCTGAGTTTCATTAAGGCGAAGACGATGAAACCATCTGGGCCTACGCAGCACTGAACCCAAAGAAGGTAAGGCAGGCTATATAGTAATATCTGGTTCCATAGCCAGTTCAAACAAAGATTCAAACTGAAATTTCAATGTTGACCCATTCACCTAAATATCATGCCAAAAACTAATCCTATCTCCTACACCCAAAATCATAGACAATTGAGAAGAGAAGCAGTCCCAAATAGAATTGTCTTTATAGTAACACTTAATTATTCCTCTCTATATTGGGGATAAAGAATGCGCTGTTGAAAAATTCCATCTCCTTAGGTCTGAATTTCGAACACAAATAGAAGCCCATATAAAATTAACTCTATCATTATGTAGCCTCCACATCCATTTCAATAAAAGGCTCGCGTTTTTTATTTTGAAGGAATCAACATTAAGTCCACCACATTGCCAAGGCTGAAAAATGGTAGACCAACTAACTTTGCAAAAACCTCTTTCGATTGCATTCCCTTTCTAGAGAAAATTTCTCATGTATTGCTCAATCCTGTTGGAGATAGTAACTGGCATACGAAATAGCGACAATAAATAAATTTGGATACTGCTGATTAATGATTTCAATAAAACCAACCTACCTGCGTAGGAAAGACAAGACCCTTTCCACGATGCCAATTTCGATTCAATCTTACGGAGTAAGGGAGACCAATTGCTACTGTAAGATTCTTATGTGACAACGGTATGCCAAGATATTTGATTGGTAGCCTTGTAACCTTACAATGGAGAATATTATCACATCAATTTATAAATTAAGCCGAAACATTCATACCAATTAAGTTGCTTTTTTTGAATTAATCCAAAGCCTCGAAATAACTTCAAAGAAATAAAGAATGCAGCCCAAGTTGATAACATCAGATTCAACTGTTGGAAGGAAACATAACGTATCATCTGCGAACTGTAAAACAGATACATCGGGTACATCCTCAAACAATTTGAAACCAGAAATAATATTCTCCTCAATAGCCCAAGATATCAATCTCTTAAGCCCCTCAGCTGCAATTGCAAACAAAAAAGGCAAGATGGGATCTCCTTGCTTCACTCCCCTATGCAAATAGATTGGCTTAGTGGGCATTCCATGAAAGAGAATAGGAGTAGAGGAGTCCTTATGATATCCCTTCATCTAGTAGTTCCATATATGAGAAAATCCCATGCTTTTCGAAACTGCCTGTAGGTATTGCCGATGATGTAAGTGAAAAACGATATCACTAGCTATAAAGGAGCAGTCATGGATATATCTATCCTATACCAACCTAAATTGGCACTCTGAAATAACTTTAGGGAGAATTTGCTTGAGCCGATTAGCAAGAAGCTTAGATAGAATTTTGTATACTCCATGAATAAGAGAAATTGGCCTAAAATTATTCGTGTCTTCTTTCCCCACAATCTTCGGAATGAGTACCAAGAAGGAAGTTTTTAATTCGGCTGGCAACATCCAGGAAGCATGAAACCCATTGAAAACTTTCATCAATTCACACTTCAAAATCAGCTATCCTAGCTTGTAAAAATAGGCATTAAAGCCGTCAAGACCCGGGTATTTGTTTTCCCCACACGATTGCAGCACCTCCCATACTTCCACCTCAGTAAAGCCTTTTGTTAAAAACTGATTGTCTTCCATCGAAACTTTACTGAAATGAAAACAATCAAGGTTTTAAGGAACCACTCTCCGCTTACGAAATGACTCTTTATAAAATCTCAAAATGTTCTCACGAATCACAGATTAATCATAAATGAATCCACTATCCCTTCCCAATATAAGAATAGTGTTATTTCCTAAAGCAAGCTGAAGCCACTCGATGAAAGTATGAGGTGTTATTATATCCCAAAAGGGTCCATTTAACCCTTGATTATTGATTCTGTATGGATTCTTCGTATCTCTGCCTTTGGTATAGTTCCTCCCAAACTACTCTGATTGTTGAAAGTTGAGAATCACTCATGGGCCGAACAACTAAATCTAAGGATAGAGAGAGTAATTGTACCTCAAGTGTGCCAATCACAGAAGATGGTTTCCTAAAAAAATCCCTATTCCAGATGCCAATGCAAGACCAAAGGGATTTCAACTTTTCCCTAATAACGTGGTACCAAAAGTAGCACAAATGTTATCCCATGAAGTTCGTAAGAAGGGAAGAGAGCCCTCATCCGCCCCCCAATAGTTGAGAGACCGAAGGGACGAGAAGTGTTAAAGACCATAGCTGACAAAAAAATAATTGGGAAATTATCAGATAAACACGTGTCTGCAGTACGGATATTCTAAAGAGGCCAAAGATCTAAAATATCTAAAGACATAAGAACCCAGTCAATCTACAAAAATGAGGCTGAATTATTCTATGTATATTGCCTACCGTGCAATGGTAGATCATGAACTTCACCTGTATTCACAAAATTATGAAACGTAATTGAACCCGCCCGATCTTTCAGATTCTCGTAATACTTCATTAAAGTCACCACATATAATTAATCTATTGCATGTGGATTTTATAGAAAGCAGAGAATTCGATAACAAGACCCTTTCATAACATTCATTCGGGGTATAAACACATAATAGAAAAACCTCAAAATGTAACCCTTTACGGTGAAGCAAAATCCAACGAGGCACAGAATCAATCACAACACAGCTCAACAGTTTAGAATTCCATGAAATTATAATGCCACCTGAAGACCTATTTAAAGCCACGTAATAATGTTCGAAATTGTGATGACCCCAAAAAGCACGAAGAGATAAAGTATTAATATTAGAACAATTTTGTTCCACCAAAGCAAACAAGTTTAGACCATATTTCATGATCAAATAATGCACAAATGCTGTTTTGCGGGGTTTAAGACACCTCCCTGTTAATTCCAGCTAGTGAATTTTAAAGACATTAAAAATAAAACATATGGGCTTTAGGATCATTTACAATCCTATATTATTCGACCACCTACTATAGTCCCTGCAACACTTCTATTTTTTCTTGATATGTGAAAAGGAGAACTTATCTACAGACTAACTATGATGCCTCCACCTCTGAGACATGATCTGCCTACGAAGGTAGAAGAAGGACTTGGTTCCGATGTGCAATGTTCAATCACAAGAACTGCCAATGCTAACAACTGCTCCAGGGCCATCAAGCTGAATAATTTCCCTTCACTTTTGGATTTATGGGACAGATTCTGCACAGTTGGGGCAGCCTCTGTGACCGCAGATGCCGTTGGAGTCATCACAGTTGCGACTACAAACAAATCACTTGCAGCTGTCTGGGCATTATTCGCAGATAGTGGTGTTGAAACTTCCTAACATGCCTTGCCTCCATCAGATTGGATACTCGTACCTCCTAAAGATATAGCAGTAGATGCACATATAACCACTGATGGCACGTATGTCGAAGCTCTCCTATGACAATGATATGAAGAAACTTTCCTGATGGTCATCGAATCTGCTATTCCACATCTTTAGCCTTCATAATAAACTTTCTGTCCTAAAGATTCAGGGATACTGACGCAAGACATGAGATCACATCCAGTCTAAGTGGGCAGTCGAAGTTAAAATCTATATTTACCAAAGCTCCAAACTTGGATGTCAAAAAGGAGACAAATTCCCTATTAACGAAGGAAAGAGGAATACCCATAAAATCTAACCATCTTAATCCAACATCCGGAGTCACACATGGATTAATTGTTTCCACTTTTTCAATAATATCATTCAGAAAAATCCAATCTTCTTCCTCTAAGAAACCTTTCATCGCATGCAAAGAAAAGAAACCGATTATGGCAGTCATGCCACCCAGCGGTGCCACAAAATTGATAGAATAGCCCTGCTTAATCAAAATAGATTCTAGGTTAGGAATTGAATCAATCTTACGTACATATACCATGCATGCCATATTCATCCAATCTGGCTTTTAGATGCTCCCTTGAATTCAAAAACTGCTAAAATTTTCTGTTCTATTGCACCAGTAACCTCTACACATATGTGTTGATCCCTATTAGCAGGTCTGAAGGTCGAAGAAGAAGGAGTTCTGTCAGTATAATAAGTGTGAGTGGTGGGTTTGCAAGGTTGATTATTAAGAAGAGGATAATGTTCCGGGAAGGCTTCGAGGGGAGAAGCTCCAATCCCGATCATATTTGTACGTAAAATTATGTTGAAAAGGATTTGATCCAGATTCCAACGAATAAATCCAAAGCGGAGATTTTGAACATTGGTTTTGTAAGCCAACGATATAGAACCCGAGACTCTATACTTCAAGAAAACTCTAGAGATGTGTGTTTCATTCCAACCAGCTGGAAATCCTTTGAAGTAAACTTTACGATTTGTACGGAAGGCAGATTGTTAGCGAAGGGGATTAGCAGTATCAGGATTGTTTGATCAGTGGTTGGCAGGCGGATCTTCGGTTGGTAG
>CAOJCR014355862.1:0-10098 GCA_948330485.1 Euphorbia neoarborescens | reverse complement strand
GGTAACAGAAGGAATTGTTTTAGGGCACAAGATTTCTAAACAGGGTTGGAAGTAGATCAATATAAAGTGAAAGTTATCGAGAAGCTGCCTATTCCAAAGACAGTCAGAGAAATCAGAAGTTTCTTAGGACATGCTGGGTTTTACAAGAGGTTCATCAGAGAATTTTCCAAAATAGCTTACTCGCTGTCATCGTTGTTGCATAAAGATTCAGAATTTCAATTCAACATAGCTTGTGTTGAGGCATTCACTCAGCTCAAAGAGAAGTTAATCTCATCTCTTATACTGGTTCCACCAGACTGGAATTTGCCATTCCAACTAATGTGTGACACTAATGATTTCTGTTTAGGAGCCGTGCTGGGTCAAAGAGTGGACAAGCACTTCCAGCCAATCCACTTTGCCAGCAAAACAATGACTGAAGCTCAATAGAATTATACAACTACAAAAAAAGAAATGCCAGTAGTAGTTTTTGCATTCGATAAATTTCGATCTTATCTCATCCTTTCAAAAGTCATCGTGTACACAGATCATTCAGCACTTAAGTACTTAATGATGAAAGCAGATGCTAAGCCAAGGCTAATTAGATGGTTGTTGCTATTGCAAGAGTTTGATATTGAAATCCAAGATAAGAAGGGAGTTGAAAACTTGGCTACTGACCACTTATCCCGACTAACGGATGCAACTACCTCAATATAGACTGAGATTATTGAAACCTTTCCTGATGAAAAGCTATATTCAGTAAGCAGCAATACACTTCCTTGGTTTGTTGATCTCGCCAACTACATAGCTTGCAACATCATACCGACGCACTTGACATATCAGCAGAGGAAGAAATTTTTCTCAGATGCCAAGTATTTCTTTTGGGAAGACCCATTCCTATACAAGTTGTGTGCTGATCAGATCGTCACATGATGTGTAACTGAATCAATTCTACAACACTGTCATATAAAAGAAGTTAGAGGACATTTCGAAGCAGCAAGAACAGCAGCAAAAGTTTTGCAATCAGGTTTCTACTGGCCCAGTATTTTTAAAGATGCACATAGGTATGTATCTAGCTGTGAATAATGCCAGCGCATAGGTAATATCTCTTCTAAAAATCCAATGCTTCTGACTAATATACTTGTATGTGAAATCTTTGACATTTGGGGGATTGATTTTATTGGACCGTTTAAAAGCTCTTATGGTTGTAAATACATCCTAGTAATGGTAGATTATGTCTCTAAATGAGTGGAAGCTTTTGCTACCCCTACTGATGATGCTAGAGTAGTAACCAAGTACTTGAAACAGTTATTTGCTAGATTCGGGGTTCCAAGAGATTTTATCAGTGATCAGAACACACACTTTTGCAATATTTAGTTAGAGAGACTACTCACCAAATTCAGGGTCACTCACAGAATAGCAACGCCATTCCACCCATAAACCATTGGGCAGGTTGAAATCTCTAATAGAGAGCTTAAAAGAATTCTAGAAAGGACTGTGGGAGACTCTAGAAAGGATTGGGTTAAAAAGCTGGATAACGCTTTGTGGGCATATAGAACTGCGTTTAAAACCCCATTGGCATGTCCCCATTCCATCTTTTATTTGGCAAATCTTGTCACCTGCCTGTAGAGCAGGAACATATGGCATATTGGGCAGTAAAGTTCTTAAATTTTGACAGTGAGGTAATAGGTGAATATAGGAAGAATCAATTAAATCAATTAGAAGAATTTCGACTGTTTGCCTACGAAAATGCAATATACAGAGAAAAGACGAAATTATTGCATGATAAACACATTATTTGGAAAGAATTTTTACCCGATCAAAAATTTTTGCTCTTTAATTCTAGGCTGAACCTGTTTCCTGGTAAATTAAAATCTCGATGGTCAGGACCTTTCACAAATAGAAAATATGTTTCCTCATGGAGCTGTAGAGCTCTCACATCCAAAAAAAGGTACATTTAAGGTCAATGGACAGAGATTGAAACATTTTACATCTCCTGTGATGCCATCTACCATTGACCAAGTGAGACTACTGAAATAGAGAGAAAGTCATTAAATTCATGTTGTGCTATTAGAGCACAATGTGAATTGATGGTAGCATTGTAAATAAATAAACTATGAAGTAACTGCTATTCGTTTAATCAGTTTCTTTTGTTAACTTTTATTTACTTTAATTACAGATGGTGTTTCCAATCAAGCTGAAATCAGACTCAGGTGGCCCACAGGAGGAGAAAAAGGAGCGGTTATGGAGTTTTCAGGCCATATGGGTGAAGTGGGTCGTGACAAAAATATGTTAGATATGCCAAGTAAGCCCACTTTATACCCATTTTCTTTTTAATTTTTATTTCTCCCTCCTTACAGAATACGAATGACTCTTCATATGCCAAGTACCCTTTAAATTTGTACTTGCACTATTTCGAACTCTCAGACACCATTACTTACTAATCTCCACAACTCCTCTTCTCTTATTAACTACAAACACAAAACCTAATGGCGACCAAGAAAGCAAAGGGAAAAGCAAAGAAACCTTCAACCAACGAAACGAAACGGTATACTAGGCAAGATACAACGATAGCTGAACTATGCCAAGCAAGCAAGAGGAAGAAACTGGCAACCCAAAAGGAAGTGATGATGTCAACTGCGAAGTAGGCAGAAACAGAATAGAAGAAATCAGAGGTTTCATCGAAGACAAAGAAGCGGAGCCCAACGTTAAGACAGAAAATGCTCACATTTGAAAGAGCCTGAGTTCTTTAGAATTTCTTAATTTGCATGATTAGTACAAATATTCTAATTAGCAAAGTTGTATATGATTCATGATAGAAACAATTACTGGAGGATTGCAAAGTTTATAGTTAGTATTGCCTTTGGGAAAATTTTGAATGTACAAAACTAAGGTATGTATCACAATTAACGACAAGGTTTAACTAAAGTAAGCTGTGTGATGGTATCATTCATAAGAGCAAGACTTTGCTTGAGGACAAGCAAAACTAAGTTGGAGGTATTTTGATAAGGATAAAATACACATAGGACAACAGAATAGAAAAGAAGTTAACTAGTGAAAAAGAGGAAAATTAATAAGTAAATTATCCGAATTGTGTAAACTATTGCCGGATGCTGTATCAAAGTGGAAAAGTGGAAAATGGGTGGTCGCTGAGATGGATTGAGGCTCAAAAGGAGCTTTATTTGATAGCTAAAGCAATGGCATGGAAATGACTATCGTGTAATAGGTTAGAATCTTTTTGCTAGTAGTGAATTTAAGGACATTTTGAACTTTTTGCTAGAAACACGGTTTCTAAGGACTCCTGGCACAGTTTGTTAGGGTTTTTCTCTTTTTGATATTTTCTAGCACTATATAAGCTGTGTATTTTGCTGTAATAGGGCAGCTTTTTCTTTGGCAGGTTTTCTTTGGGTACTTTATTTTTACATTTTCTGCAAAAAATTAGTAGTGACAGTAGAAGTTTATTCTATTTTGATAGCAACTTTTAAATCTGTGTAGTTGGTATCAAACGATAGTAATAGTTGTTTTGAAATTGTTATTGATTAATGGCAAGTTTGATTGAAGCTGTGCTAGGATTATTTACATCAGTCTTTTCTTTGCTGATGGATTGTGAGTAGATCAGTTGCATGGGGTGAAGTGAATAAGGTGGAACAAGGGGGTAATCTATCTTTCTCTTTATATGTTTAAATATTTATTTTAGGAGCTGTTATTAACAATATGACTACTTGATTTGATCATGATTGAGGAGTGATCACCCTTACTTTGTGATGTATTGAGCATGCTTAGATAGTTTTGAGAGAACCTGTGTAAGCGTATATTAATGATAGCAACCCAGACAGGGTTAGAAATAACTCTTTTTAGAAATCTTTGGGTAATTTTGGTCAAGCACACCAACTGTTTGATTAAATGTCTCATGGTTTAAGTAGTATAAATCAGTTATCAAAGAGATTTGATCATTGATTTATTAATGAATGATGTTATTTTAATCTTAGTGATAAGTAAAAAACATCATTTAGATAGGAAGAACGATTAACCAAGATTCAAGGGAATGAATAAGGCATAAAAGAAAAGAGGAGATTACCCTGTGTTTCACCCAATATTATTTCATCTCATGCTCGTTAAAAATTTGTGTTGATTAATCTGTTTTGATTATTGTTGTTAACTTGTTCATTTAGTTTTAATATTCTTATGTTAGATTAAGTTAATCATTTCTTTATTTTCACTAGCAAAATTTCAAAATACCCTTACTGGTTATTTTCCACAACTAAAAGAAAGATTGAATTAGCTCCGCCAATCCTGTAGGAAACGATATTAAATACTCACTATTACTACTTGTCGACTAGTGCACTTGCTAGCTGCATTTTAGTAGGCAACAGTATGACCCATAACCCATGACTATGTCTTACAACCAATTTCTAAAGTAAGGGGGAGTGTTAGATATTTGCTTTTGAAATAAAATAAATTAGTTATAACTTATTAATCAAAGATTGTTTTATGGGATATTAGTTGTTGAGATTTTTAATTTTGATTTAGTCTCCTAAAATCTTAGATATTAGATTTGAATCATTATTTGGTTAGTTAATTTGCTAGGATTTTATTCTTATGTAAGCCTATAAATAGGCATCAATAGTTCAATAATTAAATATGGCTAAGGATACTGCGTCTCTAGTATTCCTTTATGAGTTTCTGATTTATGTTTTTACTATAAAAAAACCTACAAGGTGATAAGAAGGAATGAGTTGAGTATCATGAAGATTGACACTGATGAGAATTATGCTAATGTTTTGATGAAAGCAGTAGACTCAGTTAAGTTAAGGAAGGTGCTGACTTGATCGGAGTTACTGAATTTCCTATAGGCTAGGAGGGATGGAAGAAAACTTCCTTTGATCAATGAGGACTCTCGGAGGTACTGATTCTTGTCTAAGAGGGTGAATTGTTGAAGTTAGATAAAGAATTATGAGATTGTGAAGGAAATGGCTGGATACCGGATCAGTAGTTGGTCAAGACCGGATCTCAGATTACGTTGTGAGATGGTTATATCGGATGGTGTACTGTTGGGTAGAGTAAGAATAACACCGGATGAATGGATAGATTGCTTACCTGACTAAGAAAAATTGAGTTGTACCGGATTAGGTGAATATAACCGGATTAGCTAAATGAGGCCGGATTGTACAACTGATTAACTGATTATTGAAACTGATTAACTGCTCGTAGCAGAATAACGACTATTAACTGTTTCTTGTTACAGTCAGTTACTTCATACATTTATAAATACCTCTGTCTAAACTGTAAATGGGAAAGGCTAAGAAATTGAGAAAAGAGCAATTCTGAATTCTAGAGAGAGAGAGTCATTTCTTGGAGAAAGAAAATCTGAGAGTGATTTTGTATCATCTTCATTGATAAAGGAAGTATTAATGCTGGATATAGGTTCCTAAACAAGGACCGAACCAGGGTAATTCTTGTGTGTTCTTTACTTTCTGTTCATCATCATCTTCATTGCATCCATTGATCTTGTTAATTCCGCACAAGTTTGTGTATTTATATCATACAGAGATTAAGCATTCAGAGTTCACAATGCAAATAACATTTTCCTAAATCTCACAATTCACAAGAATATTTAAAAACAGTCAAATATATGGTATGCTTGAATATTCTCTAAAGTGTCAAATAAAAATACCACATCCCCTCTTGCTAATTCTGAGATTTTTTTTCTTCCATTAAACTCATAATTGCAGACTTTGCTTGCAACTGGAGATTTACATTACTGTTGAGCTGGTTTTTGGGTAGCAAAATATAGCTAATTAACTACTCTAAAACTCTTATTTTTTTAAAGCTTACATAGTGTTCATATATTCACCTTTTAGCTGGAACAAGCTATAATCACTAGAGTCTAGCGTGGTTCTAACATTGATGAAGAGACTTCATTAGCCAAGGCAGCCGGAGACCGGACTTTGTTTGCAGAAGAATCTGCAGGTTGAGGCAATGCATTTCTTTGCAGAAAAAAATCCAGGCAATGGACATTACAACCACACATCCCCAGTTGGGTTTATCTTCAAGTTTTTGTTGCACACATAATAGAGCTATATTTATGCATCTAATAAATTTTGTGATTCACTTCGACAATCCGTTATATATTCCTTGTAAAAGAATTCAAGTGGTGTTCCCTGTGTATGCTGCACCACATAAAAACAATATACGGGGTTCTTGCCTATTTATCAACTCCATACTATTTATTTAAATATGTTTTATTACATGTCCTAGAAGAGGTTGAGTAGGCAGTACAAGAAAATTCATTTGTTGCAGGCTTCATCTGTGATTTTCCAGGATGACAGGAACTGGTTTACTCAAACGTATAAGATTTTTGTGCGTCAATATAATCTTGTCCTTGTACATTAATAATCTCAAGTGAATAAATTAATGATATCTAGCGTGGTTCAAACAATGATGAAGAAAGTTGATTCACAGAAGTTGAAGTAGGAGAAAGAGGCAATGGATTTCTAGGCATAAAAAATCCAGGCTCTTTTGGTTCAGGCAACGGATTCTGACTGCTCAACATCACAACCACCCATCCCATGTTGGGTCTATCTTCTGGCCTTTGTTGCACACACAATAGACCTATATTTATGCATCTAACCACTTGTGTCTCGCTGCAATCATTTGCTAAACATTCCTGGTCAACTATTTCTGTCGGTGTCCCCTCTATCCATTGCATGTACGCCTGCAATTTACATATCCAAATTCACAACATTACTCGAAAAACAATTTATTTAATTAAATCATCAATTACATGTCCTAGGAGGTTACGATCATGGCCAGGATGACAAAATCCTCTGTTCTTCATCCCACTCACTATCTCCAGAACCATTACTCCGTAGCTGAACACATCTGATTTTATTGAGAACACTCCATCCCCTGCATACTCCGGCGACATGTACCCGCTGAACATGCTGAATAAATTAATCTCAATCCTATGCTTCAATCGTTATGATTAATTAATATTATTAAGCCTACTTACTAAGTTCCAACTACTCTTGTTGTTTCGGCCTCAGATTGATCTGTATCGAACAATCTTGCGAGTCCAAAGTCTGAAATTTTCGGGTTCATGTTCTCATCCAGTAAAATGTTGCTGGTTTTTAAATCTCTGTGTATTATATTCAATCTTGAATCCCGATGTAGATACACAAGTCCTCGAGCAATTCCATTTATTATATGAAAACGTTTCTTCCAGTCTAGGAATTTGCTTCGTTTTTCATCTGATTAACGAACATAACACCTCCATAATATATTTTGAGTTGAAGAAATAAAGAACAGTTAATTGAAATAATGATGCAATGCAAACCGAAAATGAAGAAATCCAAGCTCCGGTTAGGCATGTATTCGTAGATTAACATGTTCTCATCCTCATGAATGCAGCAACCAAGAAGCTTCACCAGATTCCGATGCTGTAATTTAGCAATTAATTTGACTTCATTTTCAAACTCTTTCAGCCCTTGCCTTGAACTTTTTGAAAGCCTCTTCACTGCTATTTCTTGACTATCCATTAATCTTCCCTACAAATCATCAGTCTTCTGTTCAGTAAACTTAATTAATTTTTTTTAAGCATAGATGAACATTTAATTACCTTATAAACAGGTCCAAAACCACCTTCCCCAATCTTGTTGTCACTTGAAAAGCCATTAGTGGCTTCAGAAATTTCGGTCAAGCTAAATAACGGCAACTCAATTTCTTCAAAATGGCTAATTATTTTTGTCTTTGACGTCACTGACATCCAACATATATTATGCTACCAAGTCAAATTTAATGGAATAAGTGAATCACAAATATGGACTAAAACCTTAGCATATACAATTACCATATTGTCTAATTTGTCTTCTATAAAGGAACAACAGCATAATGATGATTGAAAATATGACAGAGCCAGCTATCGTTCCGACCTTTAGAAGATAACTTTGCTGTCTACCTATAAAGTTCATATGATCATACATATGGTGACTTTTACTCACACAGCTATTCTAAACTATCTTAAGGTTAATTAGGCATACCTAATTCAGATGCTGATAAGCGTATATAAATATCTTGTCCACTCTCCGGCAATGTTCTTAAATCAACCAAATCGCTTCGCCATTGCAAGCACCCGCTTCCCCTGCCTGAAATGTTGAGAGTAGCGTAGGCGGAACAAGAACAGTTGTTCAAACACAATTTCCGGCATTGTGCAAGATCAATGCTCTTGTCGTGCCAAGAACTTGAAGTATCTGGCAGTTTTATCCCTTTGAGAATCGCAAAACCATCCTGAACACTACAATTTAGAGGGATCCTTCGCGTACACCCGGCATTCGGGTCACTTTGAGACTTGGGGATGAATCCGTGGAGGCATGAACATTGAGAAAAACCACTGCTGTTGCAGTTTGCAAATGCTCCGCAGAATCCATAATTCTCACACTGATCTATTGGTGCTGTTCCAGCAGTCATCCACTCATTTCTTTCATAACTCCATGTGAACCTCTGCAAAAGGCCGGTTGGATTAAGGATCGCTGTTGCAAAAACTGAACGGTTCTTGAGTTCATACTTGTAATAGACTTCATTTTTGTTGATCACAAATTCATTTGTGTAGATTGGATTTGGCCTCTCAGCATACGCCCCTGTAAACATTACTCCATTCCATGACCCTGGTCTGTATAAAAAGTTACTCTCCTTGACAACAACAAGCTGTGGATACCCGCAAAGATCTATCTGTAAAGAAAATCTGTTTGCTGCAGGATCATCTGTGCTCGTCCAGGCTGTCAGGAACCGGTTTATTCCTCTTTGTAAGTCAGCTCCTAATTTCATTCCTGGTAGTAAGGTGTTTCCAGGATAATCAAAACTCTGCCATAGGAAGTTTTCAGAACTAGTATCATTTGCATCTCGTACTACAAAATTTCCCGAGTTCAACAGCTCTGCAACTGCAACTGGAACCTGTCCTGTCCTAATTGACGTATTTGATGACCAAAAAACATCATTTCTGAAATCGACAAGGACAAGATTTCCCTGGTTAGTGATGTTTAGAGTAGCAGAAGCATTACTGAAAAGTGGAGTATCTCTATTGGCAACCCATACATAAGTACGAAGTGAAATGTTCTTGAACCATATTCCCAAATATCGGCGACTAGGATCTGCAAGAGAGAAAAATCCCAGTTCAAAATTTGTGTCAGCAGAAACTAGAGTATTCCCATAGCCTAAAGCTTGGCTTGGGGTGATACTGTCAAGTGTAGAACAGATTGTTATTGTTATTGAGACCGACAATAATATCAAACACAAAACAACCCAATTGCCCAATTTAGTAAATGGAGAATACATTTTGGAATTTTTTTTTTAAGAATAGAAGAAGAAAGGGTTAATTCAAGTTGCTGAGTTGGGTGCATATTGGATTTGTAAGTCAATCCTATAAGATTTATAAGAAAAAATTAATTTATCCTTCATTTTAAAATAAACGTGGAATATGAATTTTTTCTTAGAATTTATAAGGAAAAACCAATTTATCTTTCACTTTAAAACCGATGTAGGATATGAGGACTTATAAAGAAAAACCAATTTATCTTTCATTCTATAATTGATGTGAAATATGAATTATTTCATAAGATTTATAAGAAAAAATCAATTTATCCTGTATTATATGACTAATGTGGGATATATATTTTTTTCTAGGATTTATAAATTAATTTATCCTTTACTCTATAACTGATGTAAGATATAGGTTTTTTCTATAATTTATAGGGAAAAATCAATTTATCATTCACTTTATAACTGATGTGGAATATGAGTTTTTTCTCTAATTTTCCTACATTCTTCTTTTTTTTACAAGTTCACTTTAAGATTTAGTTCTCATTCATCTTTAATCCGTTTTAGCCTAAAGTTGACATAAAATAATATGTCACTTTTATTTAATTTCAACATTAATTAACTTATTTTTATTAATCAGATTCTGTAGATCGAGATTATAATACTATTGAAGATGCTGACTGAAGAGATTTCAAAATTTTTTATATACTCTTTTAAGTTTATTATTTAAAACTCCAATATAATAAAGTTTCAATACATTTATCTTTTTTATTTTGGATATTTAAACTTTGAGACTTATCGTTTCAAGAA
>CAOJCR014353963.1:0-10347 GCA_948330485.1 Euphorbia neoarborescens | reverse complement strand
AACAATATATTAAATTATCGTTATATTCAAATTTAAAAGTATTAATTATTTTATTGTATTTAATTATCTTAATGTAAATAAAAATAAAATTTTTCAAAATAATAGCACTCTCATTGTTATAGATATTAAAATATTAAATTTATATAAAAATTATAAGGTATAATTATGTTTTTTTTAATAATTAAAATATATATATTTTTAATATACAATACGACCTATTTTTTATTGCGAATAAAAATTAGATTGAAATTCATTTTTATATATTTAATAAGTTGGAAATGTGAATTTTTATTTAAAATAAAAACAGAAATAAAATTGTAAATTCAGTCCGGCTCATTCACAACCCATCAAAGCAGTATTATTGTTGTTCAACACATCAAACAACCGCTATAAAAAAAAACACAACAACCAACCATTTATTTATAAAGGTATTTGTTTTTTTTTCATAAAATAAGAATTAAAATAATAATAATTCTTGTCTTAAAAGAAACACAAATTATTTTATAGAAAAGTTATATTATTTTATTTTTAAATAAAAAATAATACATATAAATAATTTGTGTTTTTAAATAAAAAATAATACAATGATATATCTCACTTGACTAAGTTCATTTTCGCTTCTTCTGTTTCATCTATCTGCATATTCACAGCTTCAAAACCCTAACTTCATCCATTTCTGCCTTCTTATTCTTCTTCTTCTTCTTCTTTGTACTATCTCCTGTTGTTCATTTTGTAATTACTGCTGCAAACTTCTCCTTTCAATCTCCGATTCGATTTTACTCTCTCAGTTTCTCATCTCGTTTCTCTTTTTTTTCTCCGTCACTCTCCGATGGCTGAAGCAAAGCTCGATCTGACTGATTCCGATCTCCCCTGGACCCCTAAAGGTACTTCTCTTGTTGCTCTCTTTGATTTCTTGATTTTCTGTGCATTCGATTGAGTTTTAGTGTTAATTTTAGATTTCGATTGATCTGTGCTCTACCGCATTCAATTCGTGACTCTTTTATTGCTTTCGATTTTGTTTTTTGTTTTTCTTTATTTGAATTGTTCTTATTGAATGCGGAGTTCGTTCGTTGATTTCTTGGTGTTATTGGAGATTTTTTTTATTGCTTTGACTTCTGATTTTGGCTGTTGTTATTGGATTTGTTTGGAAAAGTTTACTTTGCTTAGTACTGTTTGATGTGGTTTGTTTTGCTTTGTTGTTCCTGTATGATTTTTGATCCATTTGTAGCCGTCCTAAATATCATAAATTGCAAATTGCTCTTAGTTTTACTAGATTTTTCAAATTCCGATTGTTGTGATATATTAGGAGTAGTATTGATTAGGTATAGTATTCTTTTTGTTGTATACTTGGGATGGAAAATTGATGATAAGAAAACAATTTCATTCTGCCTTTAGTTTTTATCGTGAACAACTAGTCTACCAATCAGTAATGTGTATCAGTGGTCGCTGATAACAGTCCTTGCATGATTGTTCAATAAATAACATTTATCTTATGTCTTTGTTTTTCTTTTTGTTATTCCAGTTGAAACTCCAGGTCATGGTGACAAAGGCACTTTGTTGTTACTTGATGAGACAAAAGGTTTCTCTCTCTATACGCCTCTTGCTCTCTTTTTTTGGAAGTTTAACCTTTAGTATGGTAATTTGGTTTTGCCTTTTCTTTCATAATATTTGATTAATGTTTTGGACTAATTGTTTCACAGATCAGTTGGCTTCAGACAATAGCATACCTCTGTCTCCTCAGTGGCTCTACAGCAAACCTAGCGAGAACAAGATGGTAAATTCTGCCTTTGTGTTATTATAGTTTTATAGTGTCCGTAAAAGTTTCGAAATGTGCTTTTGAAATATTCAATTAATTTAATTTTGCTGTGTTTTTTACTTTATTAACTTGTCATAATCTGTTGCAAGTATCCTTTTCAGTGTTGGTTTTAAAAAATTCGAATTTGCTTGATTTTGTGATTATTCACCTCCTTATATCATTTTCCACTTTTTTTCCCTCTGCTGTGGGTGATAATTTGAGTTTTGTTCCCTTAAGGATTGGCACAGTGTGCATCTATATTGATTAGTATTGTTAGTTTTTTTTATCGATGATTGTTGTGGATACATTGTTTTGGATTGATGATAAAAATATTTAGTGAAAGGAGTCGACAAGCTTGTGCATGAGCCTTAGTTTTTAGCTTTTACGTTTTATTTTTCGTTTGAAATTTAAAGAAAATGCGTGGGTGGAATTTATATTGGTTTCGATTGTTCAATGCCGTTCTTCTATAGAGTGTCATTGCTATATTGTATTTGATTCCTGCAGCCAACATTTTGTGTTGCAGGGCCTTTCATTAGGCGTTTGACTAGAGAGTTCAACTGATGACTTTTCAATACTTTAATTTATTCCTTTTTTCCAATTTTTTCTAGCTTGACTTTTGTATGTAGTTTGATTTTTGAAGTATTTAAACAACTTATTTTTGCTGTGTTTATGATAGTATTTATTTTTCATAATTTAATTATGATTTCAAAAGATTTGCATTTGTTTTGCTTCAACTCCATACGGTTTTGAAATTTGCACCTCTAAATGTCATTTCTGCATTTATTTCTCTCTCTCTTACCAATGCAGTATACTGATCTTTTGTATCTGGTTCCCTTGAGATTGACCAATTATACATCTACACTAATTTGGATCATTAATTTTTATGTTGAACCTTATGTGATACATTGTTTTGGATTTCTGATAAAAAAAAAGATATAGTGAAATGACTAGGCTTCATCCTTGATGTTATATTTCTCTTTTGAAATTTAAAGCCTTCTTCTAGTGCCTCTGTTCATTCCTTTTTTTTAATTTCTACTAGCTTGATTTTTTTTTTTTTTTTTGTTTAGAAGTGTAGTCATTGCCATTTTTTCACGAAAGGTCACTTTTTTATGGGTGCATGACAGGATATGCGAGCTCTAGCTTCAGGGTCTCTTGGCAATACCAATGATCCCATCCAGAAAGAAGGTTGGCGTCTGGATGGAACTGATGAAAAAAAAGATCGGAGAAGGATTTCCACTGAAAATGAAAATAGCACCCGCTGGCGTGAAGAGGAAAGGGAAACTGGTTTACTTGGTGCTCGAAGAGATCGCAGGAAAACAGACCGTCGTGGTGACAGTGTTTCAGTCAGAGAAACGATGGAGAACAGAGTCTTGCCTTCCTCTGATAGGTGGCATGATGGTAATAACCGCAACTCTGGGCATGAGGCACGCCGAGATAGTAAATGGTCTTCTAGGTGGGGTCCTGAAGAGAAAGAGAAGGAATCCAGGCATGATAAGAAGACAGATATAGAAAGAGAGAAAGATGTTACTCACAGTGATAATTCTTCATCCCTCGTGACCAACCGTTCAGCTTCGGAGCGTGAGCCAGAGTCTCGAGATAAGTGGAGACCACGACATAGGATGGATGTTCATTCCACTTGTCCTGCTTCCTACCGTTCCGCACCTGGATTTGGAGTTGAGAGAGGAGGACGAGGTGAAATTTCCAATTTGGGGTTTGCTGTTGGACGAGGAAGAGGAACTGCCATTGGTAGGGCTTCGTCTATAGGCACAACTGTTGTTCCTCAATTAAACAAAAGTGGAAGTGTCATTGGCACAAACCTCCCCATGAATGCTTTTTGCTACCCAAGAGGAAAGCTGCTTGATATTTATCGTCGGCACAAGCTTGACTCTTCTTTTTCTGCAATGCCTGATGATATGGAGGAATTGCCATCAATAACTCAAGTTGATGCTATTGAACCATTAGCTTTTGTTGCTCCTAGTGATGAAGAGGAGGCAAGTAACTGGGAGTTCTTGTATTTATCCTTCTAAATTCCTAATGATGGGTGTTTATATGGCAAATCATTTTCATTTAACTTGATTCAATTTTGTAAATAATATTTTTGTGATTTTGTGATGCTGACAGGCTGTGCTAACCGATATATGGAGAGGGAAGATAACGAGTAGTGGGGTGATGTACAATTCATTTAGAAAAGGGAGATCATCTGACAGTGTTTCAGGTAATTTTGGTTGCAAAGTTTTCATCAACCTTATTTATTTTTCATCTGAGTTGTTCTTTATTTTCTCCCTATTCAAAGGTGGTGGAGAATACGAAGTCAATGAAGGTAAATTGGGAATCCTCCCATCAGTACCGTCCGAAGAACCTGCTGCCACCTTTAATGCTATAGATAATGGTGCCTATATGGCTGACAGTGATTTCTTCTCTTGGAGTCATGATGAACAGTTAAAAGGTGAGAACCTGTATTCTTTGTCATTACATACATTATATTTGAATTTCTGTAAATTGTAATGGGAATCCTACGACTTTGCCATCCGTGTATTATGTGTGAGAGAAAATAAGTGGATGGTGTTGTTGCAGATAAAGCAGTTCTTGGGGAAGAAGGAAACAGAGCTTCAGTTGATAGAGACAATGCTCCAGTCGTGGAGAGGGACAGTGCATGGAATACCAAAGAAATAACTTATTTGGTGGATGGCTCTCACCTTGGTACAGCTGACGATGGGCAGCGGGTGAACTCAATTGCAAGGGGGCACTTGCATCCTGATGGCATTTTGTCTACTCCTGATGTGACATCTAGGCTTCCTGATGATCCGAACTCTCTATTTGTTCTCCCTTCTTCTGATCAAGACCCTAGTACCACTAAATCTCACTTGGAAAAGGAGGTGTCACTTGAGGACTTGTATTTCAATTATATTGATCCTCATGGGGAGACTCAAGGACCTTTCCTTGGAGCTGACATAATGTTATGGTTTGAAGAAGGTTATTTTGGAACAGACTTGCCTGTCTGTTTGGCGGATGCTCCTCAAGGTACACCTTTCCAAAGTCTGGGTGATGTCATGCCACGCCTCAAACTGAGAACTGGATACCCAAATACTGATCTAGAAACATCTGGTGCTTTAGGAGAGTCTTATCTACCTTCTGCTGCTGCTGGTCCGGGAAAGACTGATCCATCTTCTTTGAGTGAGCTCTGCCAGCCATTATCTGACTTGAGTAATCTTTCTGCTCACCATGCTCAGCCAAGAATGTCCGAGCATGAGATTCCACTGCAATCGGCAATCTCTGAGGATCAAAGCTTTCATGATTTTGTTGCACAAGATGAAGGTTTACTCTTGTTGCTTGATATATGTTTGTACTTCTAAATTAGCTGACAGGGTTTTGCTTCCTATTTCCTGCTCATTTTTTTTTAAATTTTTTTCCCAGAAATTGTTTTCCCTGGAAGACCTGGGAGTGGTGGCTATTCTCACATCCAGTCATCTGGGAATGCTCATGATCCCTTAACAAATGCATCTCTTCAAAATGAATTCGCAGAACCTGGGTTGGCACATCAGAGTGATAGCAAGTTACATCCCTTTGGCTTATTCTGGTCTGAGCTTGAAGGTTCTCAGACGAGGCAAATTGAACATCCTGATATACCTTCTAGTGTGTTAAGGTCTTCTCCATTCAGTGCTATGACCGATCCAGCTCCTGTTGCACAGAAATGGTCCGATGCATATAGACAAGATATGCTATCTGTTCCAAACTCATATCAGGATGCTACAGCTGCTCGGCATTTGGCTCATGTTGAACAAGAACCTAATCGTTTTGATTTAGCAGAGCAACTTATGTCAAGGAAATTTCAGCAGCAGCAGCAGCGGCTCCAACAGCGAAATTTGCTGTCATCTCATCCCCACTTAAATCAATCACTTTTAGAACATGTGCCAGGTATGAATCTTATTCACAATCAACAACTAGCGAACCATCCAGTGCCAGATGTGGAACATCTATTAGCGCTTCAGCTGCAGCAACAACAACTACAGCAACAGCGGCAGCTTCAGTTGCAGCAACAGCAGCAATTTCAACAGCAGCAGAAGCTTTTGCAGGAACGACAACAATCACAAGTTAGGCAGGTTCTTCTGGAGCAATTGCTGCATGGTCAGATTCCTGATCCTGGTCTCCCCCAATCACATGTAGATGCATTTAGACCAAACAACATCCTGGATCAAGTTTTATTGGAGCAACAGCTTTTGCATGAGCTGCAGCAACGAGATCAGCATCCTCAGAGGCATTTTGTTTCGTCTATGGAGCAGCATGTTCAAGCAAAGTTTGGGCAGACGCTCCAGCATGATCAGCAAAGGGAGATATTTGAGCTGTTATCACGTGCACAACATGGACAATTGCAATCTTTAGAGCATCAGATTCTTCAAGAACAGTTGCAGGCAAGGCAGTTGTCAATGGGATTGAGACAACGGAATATGGAAGGAGAGCGGCATATTGATTCTCTTTGGCCTGTTAATGAAAATGATCATTTATTAAGGAGTCTTGGTGGTAACACCAGAGCTTCTGGAATTAATCCATTAGAATTTTATCAGAGGCAGCAAAGGCCGCTGAATGAAGAGCAGTTGAGCCATCTTGATCGAAATCTTTCGTTTCAAGATCGATTTCGACAAGGACTTTATGAACATCCATCCATGCAATTCGAGAGGTCTGTGTCTGCTGGTGCTTCAGGCATGAATATGGATGTTGTAAATGCTATGGCTCATACCCATGGTTTAGATCTGCAGGAGTTGAACTCAAGAATGCAATCTGCTGGTCAGTTGGGGGCACTGTCTTCTAGTAGCCACTCACATAATTCACATCATACCGCGGCTCATAATAAATTCCATGTCTCGCATCTGGATGCTATTGATGGGCATTGGCCTGAAAACAGTGGGTCTTTAGGAAGTGACTGGATGGAGTCGCAAATTCAGCAAATGCATATTAATGCTGAACTGCCGAAAAGGGAGTCTCACCCTCAAATGACTGCTGAGGATCCAAGCTTATGGATGTCTGACGGGATGAACGATGACAAGTCAAGGAGATTGTTAATGGATTTGTTACATCAGAAATCAGGGGCTGATCCATGGCACAATAATGATGGACCATCAACCAACTACTCTGTGTCAAGCTCTTCAGTGCACCCTTTTGGTGTTATGCCAGACCGGGATTCCAGTTTGAGCACTTCATTTGCGGTGGGATCTTATGGCTCTAATGCTCGTGAATCAGCAGATGTTTCTTCAACTGGTGAACAGGTGAGTGATATTGGGAGCCCAGAAAAGTTACTGTATAGATCTGAATCGAGAGCATTGTCCGAGGGACATCCATCATTGATAAGCTCTAATGAGACTGCTCAGGCTATTCTCGCCGACTCTAATTTCTTTGATAAGCCATCTGTTAATAGAGAGTACCTAGAGGTAGAAGGGAGGAAGTTTGTATCCAAAAGCCAGGCTATGACAAGATCAGCTACTGATATTCACAATTGCATGTATGAGAAAGCACCATTAGCTTCTGCAGATCGTGGAGAGGTTTTGGGTAATCCTCTCAGTAGACATTCTTCTCTTGGTGTTTCTGGTAAGATTTTCTGTAGTATTTGCGAACGTTTGTTTGCATGTATATGTATATGTTAAAGTACCTCAATTCGTGTTGGAAATGCAGGCTTTTATGATGAGAAGAGTGGACCACAGAATTCGTTTGTTGCAGATATCAACACAGCTCAGTAAGTTTTTCCTGTTCAACTCTTTTTCTTACCGTTGATTGAATAAATTGGAACTTGAAATTTCCACTCCAGTAACCTCCAGAACTTGCAACTTGTTTTACTTAATTGTTAGTTGGGTGTTGATCTTGACCTGGAAATGAGTGAATTCGAGATAGATGATAATATAACTGTGTTTGTGATTTCCGTTGATAATCATAATCCAAATTAGGACAATGTTTTGCAAAAACTTACAAGCCATGTCAAAGCTTCTTGCTAAATAACAAGGTCCTGGCCATGTAAAAACGTAATTTTCCCCATCTCGTACACAAAATCTATGCGCCTTCATTTTTCTAATATAATGTGGAATTTTAGGGTTGTTTTTCAAGACCTTTCTATTATTTCAGATGAGAACTTCTATCATGGTTCCGGTCCATCACATGGTGGTGGATCGGACCAATCACTCCACTGTTGGGGTGATGTGTCATTCTGTTGTTGGCCTTAGTGGACCGGGCCATCACAGAATTTCTCTATTTCAGATGGTTGTATTGTATATAGAATTTTGTAAATCCTCAGTCGTTTCCTTGCACTGCTTGTGAAAAAAGATATGACTAAGGAGCTGCAGTTAACTGCATTTATCGTGTATCGAAGCGTGTGCACCGGACTTCTATGTAGATTTTTTGTCGTTTTGCCTTGCTGCACCATCTTCGAAAAGCTCAGCCTAAAATTTTGATTTACCATACTGAATTTGACAGCATACCCGTACAAACTAAAGGCCAAGAAATTATGTTATCGAGGCGACCACCAGTTTCCCGTTCTTCATCATCACAAGAAGGGATGGCAGAACTGATCTCCGATGCAGCTAATCGGGGGAAAAGTTCTAGCGCGATTGAAGGTAGGTTCCTGGTTTTTCACCATTGGTGAGATGCCAGATATTGGCCGTTCCTGAAGTCTTAACAATTCGTTTGAATAATCTGTAGGGGGTTACACAGCGAACCAAGCTCCTGATGCGGTGTCCGGTAAGAAAGAGGCGCGTTTCCAACGAAGCTCGTCCTGCGGGGATGGTGATGCATCAGAGCCTTCATTTATAGACATGCTTAAAAGTAATGTCAAGAAGACCAACGTTTCGTCTCAGGAACCACACATGACAGCATGCGGGGTCGAATCATCAGATGGGGCTCAAGGGGGCCGGAGTGGGAAAAAGAAAGGGAAGAAGGGCAGGCAAATTGATCCTGCTCTGCTCGGTTTTAAAGTAACGAGCAATCGGATCATGATGGGCGAAATCCAACGAATAGATGATTAGTTTAGTTTAGTTTAGTTTCGGTTTTGTACATTACTAGTCATCAACAAGCTGTATAGGTTCGTTCATAGCTGTTCAAAGTTGCAGATATAATCAATTTTTTTTTCTTTTCTTTTAGACCAATTCAATTTTTTTAGAAAAGAGCCAGGAAGTCCTGCCATTGTGGAGTCCAGTTACGGGATTTGTACAGATTAACCTTCTTTACAATAGAATGTGACGAGCCGACAAATCCATGTGGAGACCAATTACTTGGTAAATTTTACTAATTTTTTGTTTTTGTAAAATAATTATTATTTATAAATGTTAAATAACTTTAATAATATTAAATACAAAATATAAATAAAATAAACTAATATAATAAATTAGGATTGTCAATGGCACTATGAGGATTCATATCTGTTGGGAATCTATTTTAACAGGGTGGGAATTTTTTGTTGAAGTCTCTGTATGTGGGATATGGATATTTTTTTTTTTCACTAAATGAGTTGGGGATAAAATTATTTGTTTCCGTTCTATATTTTTCATCTTTGCATCATTTATCTCATGATAATTTTTTATTTTATATATCTATTAAATTATAGTTTTATAAATTTAAAAGTATAATTTATTTTATTATATTTAATTAAATTCATGTATGTAAAAATAATATTTTTTAAAATAAAAATTCTTTCATTATTATAAATATTAAATTTATTTGAAAATTATAATTTATAATTATATATTTTTTAATAATTTAAATATAAAATATAAAAAAAAATATTTTTAATATTTTAATGAGATGTCAGTGATCTTTAGGAAGATCTCTTTCCCATTGAGATTAAAAATAAAATTGAAATTTATTTCTTTTACATAAATTTATTTTGAATTCTGGACGGATCAGAGGATAAAAATTTTATCCATTAGAATAGATCAATATTAAATCTCAACCAACTGAATTAGTTCGACAATCTGAAATTTATTTCTATTTATTTAATAAAAGGTGTTAGGATTTGATTGCAAAATCTATATGATTTAGTTAAAAAAATAAAGATTAGGTTTTGAATTTAAATTATTATCGGCTAGGTTCTGATTTGTTATGATTTAGATTTTTTTGTGATTCTTGATTGCTTTTTGTAGCCTATAAATATAGGCTTGGTTAAATGAATAAATGAAATTATGAGTTGAGTTTATAATATTTCTTTATGTTTTCTCTCTTTTCTTTTAAAAAATCAACATGGTATCAGAGCTCTCTTCTTGAGGGACCTGTGATTTACAACTTGGCTTACAATGACTTGCACATCGACTTATAACTCGATTTACAACCAGATTTACAACAACCTGATTTACAACTATGAAAAAAAAAACATGTCTGCACCACCAGTTTTTTTATGGTGAAAACTATCAAGTATGAGTTGTTCGAATGAAAGCTCATCTTGAAGCTACAGATCTTTGGAAAGCTGATGCTATATAAAGTTTATAGATTTTGAATCAAAAGGGAATGTTAGGATTTGATTACAAAATTTATATGATTTAGTTAAAAAATAAAGATTAGGTTTTGAATTTAAATTATAA